>LQRL01125479.1:743-10899 GCA_001703475.1 Hydroides elegans
TCTTTTATATTAAATCAAATGAGGTAGTTATCTAGGGTTATCGTTAAAATGACTCTGCTAAGAATGCTCTTAAGTAAATCTGTGACCAGTTTATATTAAAAATCTAATTCATACTCTTGTTCTCAAATACAAACCAACTTAGCAGTTTAATGAATTGGTAATGCAACTATACAGTAAACAAAGGTTCGTTCTTTGATGTAAAACCACACAAGAATAGTTGTTTACCGACAAAAGCAACATGAAAATGGTCAAATATTAGTCCGATCGTAAAGGCAAAGCTGGTCAATTAACATGTTACTTATTTAGAACCGGTGAGTCGATCATTTATCGAACACATCGTGTCTGGTAATGGAATTTCTCATCAGCGCGATTGTGCAAATTGCTTTAGTATTATTTATTCTAAGGTGAGGCCGACCAGCTTGAGAATTTCAGTAACAAAAGTATGAAACTTATGGCATGATTTCCATCACATCACCTATATATAAGTTATGTTGTGTTAAGCATATGCCAATAATGCAAGTATCAATGCGTTTGATGTTAAAATAATACAGCAAATTAAATGAAACGTAGTCTACTCCTGTTATATTATAAAAAGACAGAAACAAAAGATGGTCAGTGAGTTTTGAGACACCGACTTAGAAGCGTATTGTGCTTCTATTTAGCTGTTGATTCAATGATTGTGTTTAATTGTCATTAAAAAAATAATTGTAATGATAACATAATGTTATATAGTTACACCAATTCATAATAATCTGTATCGATATGCTTGAATTGCGATGAAGTTGCAAAGCAGCAGAATAAGATAAACTGATCGAAGGGCACCCCACGGTCTAATTTTTAAATAGTGTTAATTTTTAGCCAAAATTCACTCAAAACATTGAAATATGCAATAAAATCAAGTTAAAAAAATAAGTTTAAAAAAGGTGTTCCTATTTTGGTAGCTAGTTGACCTAATCTCGCTCATCTAGGTGTCTAAAATCGGAAAAGGAACACCTTTTGTGAAAAATGAAAATCGAAATATTTATATAATGTTTATACTACCATTTTTCAATACATAACAATGTAGCACGCTTAGCTATATACATGTATATCTTAATGGAAATGAAATCCAATTTTCAAATAGATAAGTAAAAATAACAAATTTATCAAAAAAGTGTTCCTTAAATTGTTGTAGCTAGTCGGCATTTCTAAAAGTTTTTAAGCTAGATCGAATTTGAAAAGGAACACCTTTTTTGAGGAACACCACGTAGGGTGCTCTTCACTGATCTAGTAACAACCAATGATTTCTTTGTATTGTTGCCGTAGCATCAGATGTATCTTACGAGCTGTAAATGTAATATTCACACGAACTGTCCTTGATAAACACTTTTGCATTTCCCTTAAGTTTGTTTCCTATATATAGAAAGTGGTTGATAGAAATAAAACTCTTAGGCTGCGTTCACGCAAAACAGGCAAACAATGGCCGTAACCGGTTTGTTATGTGTTTTAAACCAATCTCCCTTGAATTTTATTGCTCGAAATTGCTCGAAAAAATATAATATAAACCTTAATTAATCAAACAAATATGAGTATGGCAACAAACAAAAGTGTTTTCAAAATGAATATGAAAAAAGTTTATATCATGTGAACGTTATAAACATGTATTTGCTACGTTATTATAAATGAGCTATTTTCTTTCCGTTAACATTCCTTGGTCCATCCATCTATGCAAAGGGCTGCAGTCATCAATGGAACTAATCTTTCTAACAATTTTATCAGCTTTGCAGTAATGTTGTCACTTTTAGCTTCTGTTGAAGGACAATCAAGCTTGTGAATATATGAGCTTAATTTAATAAAAGAGGTTAAGCTGTTATTTTTACTGAGATTCTACTGAGAGTTCCTCATCTCGCTCCATACTTTACTCGGGTTTTACGTCTTAAGTCACAATGTCTAGTACACTGTATCTGTATGATGTGATGGCCACAAAAGACTCACTCGTTGGTCATGGATTAACCTTGACATTTACATTATTCATGAAAATATGTGAAGGTCGGGTTGATTTCGCGTTGATCCTTTTAAAAAGCGATTTCTTTTTATACCTGTTTATATCAAATATGGAATATAACATTGTTATATTCGATAAACATCAGGGTGCTTCATTAAATTCGAGACGAGAATGTATATGAACATATAGGGCTTGTATTTTTTTTATAGGTCTGGCATATCATTTTTACAGTGAAACGTATGAAAAGGATGTTGATGGTATCATGGATATAATGAGTTACACATGAGTCGCTATTTGCTCATACTAACAATTTTTTGGTCTTATTCGAGGTTAAATTATGACTTATATAATAATTACAAAAGGTTTTGCATTATATCATAGAATTTTAACTTTATGCTTCTCCTTTTTGTAAGGCTTATATAATTTCCTTATAAATAACATAAACGTGCATTTAATGTTGATGTCATGAACATTGGTCAACGACTTCAGTGTATGCCACGGATATTTTGCATCCATTTGTCTCAAACCCCCATAAATTATTGATAATTAAACATACTTTTGCAACGATATTATTAAATATCAGGAGCCCTTAAGCTAGATAAATCTCAAATATACGGCACCAATTACTCAGAATGTCTTAAATTGATAGAAAACGGTGCTGTTCAAGTGCATGCGGGTATGGTCGCGGTATAAGTCAAAAGAGCGTTTGAATGATATCGCTTTTGGCAGGAAAACCATAAGAGCATTCTAAAACAACCACGACAACTTTGTAGTTTTGCTTGTAAATCATATCAAAAGGGCATTATTTAGGCATTAATAATGCATGGAGTCCTGAAGGAATGTCTATGATCTTTCTGGTTGCTTGTTTAATGGTTAGGATTTTAATTTAATATGATTTGGAATGATTTAGCAAATGTGAACTACAGTTTAAACTAATATGAACATCTAATATGACCATATACAAATTTTACATACGAGCGAGAGGTCGGTTGTAAACTAAAACGTTACAACTTTTCAGACGGCTAAACCAAATGTTTTTTTTTTCGCAAAAAAAGAAGGACTATCAAATTATTCAATATGCACTTCCCTTCGTGGATTAAGTCATTACATGTTTTGTACCCAGATGTGAAATCCTTAAGTTAATACAATTTACACATACAGTTACTCCACAAAACATAGGTCAAATATACTCCGTTTGTACACTTGTGTATGTTTGATTCTATGTTTTCGTCTAGCGGGTATATAAAACACTATGCTACGATTTCGTAATTCGCTTAGTGTATAAAATTAGAGACTGAGCATGACAATTGCTCTATTCCAAATAAAGGAGACAAGAAAGTGTTAATTCAATAAAGCAATATGTTTTTATCGATGCTTTAATATGGCTGCAAAAGCAACATTACATCCAAATCTTGGGTCCAAACAATCTATTGGTGATGAACTCTATTGTCATGCAAATCCATGTGATCTAAAGTTCATCTATATGCAAATCATTCTTAAGTATGTATACCACGAAACTAATCGTCAAAGAAATTCGTTCAGTGAGTAAACGCCATTGAGTAGGAATTGCTGTTCAAATACGAGGAGCACTCAACGATTTATTTTAAGAAATTGGCCTCAATGTACTTATTTTTAAGCGGAATATGATCAGATATATTTGAAATAAGCTAAATACGCTGATTTGCATCAAAATGTTTATTCTGAAGTTGCAAGCAAGAAACCCAGAAAACATACTGCAAGCAAGTATACAATCTCCTACCAGAATAAAGATGTAAAGAAATCAAATGTGTATCTAGGTTTTCTCTCATCGATTCGCTTACAGAGAGTAAATAACGATAATTTGCATTGATTGATATAGTTACAAATACAAATACAAATCCTAGAATAAAATAATAGTTTTGAGAAAAAAATCTTTGTTCTGTTCGAGAAAAAGTTGCAAGGAAGAGCTGCTACAAGAATAAACATTTACCCGAATAAACCGTTGAGTACCCTCGAAGTACATTGTTGAAATATATAGATGCCTGGCAGTATATTCGAAACATCTTGTCACTATAAATTCATCAACTCAATTTCGCTTGTCTTGATATTATGCAAAAATGGAAATACAAGTGTTTTGATAATTCACCTGCTTGGGCACAGGATGACCTCTTTAATGAATTCTTATCTTAACTTTAGTTATCGTGTTGCTTTACGAATAATAATGTTGTTAATACATATATGTATAGTACCGTCCACACTGCACTCGCTCGCTCGCTTTTGCAAAAGCGAGCGAGCGAGTAAATTGATAAGTTTGGTCATTTTGATAGTGACCGTCCACACTGCGCTCGCTCGCTCGCTTTTGCAAAAGCGAGCGAGCGAGTGGATTGCTCTTTGACTTTACTTACTCGCTCGCTCGCTGGAATTGAATAAGGCTGCACAAGGGGATATACCAGTTTTAAATAGCAATATTATATTTTTAATGTTTTTTTTTGTATTGTCAACCTGAATGAAGGTATCATGCCATGTAATATTAAAAACCAAATCAATAATTATTAAATAATTTATACAATATTAATTATTTTTCATTTAACTAAATATTTACAATTATAAATGAACATATGCATTTTACTATATAGTCGTTCAAAGGATTAAAATGAGTTCTCTCTATTTATACAAACCTGTAAATATACCTTGCTTTATAATAATATCAATTGATAGAAGCATTTGGTTATTTAATAAATTGATTGTTTACGTTGATGTAATTGTTAAGTTTATATGACTGCGTCAAATACGCTATAATTGATAATTGACATATATATTTTTTTTTCAACCTCTTAGGCAAACACAGGAGTAGAATTCTACCCAACGATTTATTCGGTGAAATATATATTCTTTTCCAAATTCTATCTTGCTGGCATTTTCACAGAACAGCATAGATAAAATATTGCATTTAACATTATTCATATTTTCCTGGCTTTTAATACGAATAAACCATCATATATATCATATATATAATATGTTTCAAATGGCATGAACAATCTTCGTGTTCAAATAAATTGACATTAAGGAATATAAAACACAAAAAGAGTTTCTATTTTATACCGTAAACTAACGTTTAAGTATGTGAATGTTTGATTCTGTTGGCAGCTCTGTGCAAAGTTGCTGACACAATATTGTATGTGTTTCAAATGTGTCTTTGTGGCAAATTCAAAATAAAATAATTACATTGCTTAAAACAATTATCAGGTTCAAATAAGTGATGAGTTCATTTCATGGTAACCATTTCAATGGTTAAAATAGTTCATATAATGTTTAAGGTCTTCATAACTCTAAGCGAGCGAGCGAGTGCAGTGTGGACGGTCATTTGCTCGCTCGCTCGCTGGGAGAATTTTGCTCGCTCGCTCGCTTTTACAAAAGCGAGCGAGCGAGTGCAGTGTGGACGGTGCTTTAGATAAGACATAAGAGCTGTTGTGTCTAACTAATCAAATGTATAAAAAATATATTAATTAAAAATGATTATTGAAAAAAATTAATTGAATATATTAATTATATTTGGTCATCGTCGTGAGCATCTAGCAACTATGTTGCTCAAAGCAATGACCTTGTGATTTTTTGAATTCTTGTATAACAATTGATTCATTTTTTATCTACAGTCTTTTTCGAACAAAATCACCCTACTCATATCTATAACTGCCAGGATTTCTTTCGGATAACAATTAAATAACACTACGAATACAGAAATTAGCCGAAACCCCCGAAAAAGGCTGAATTGTAATCATCAGCGTTCCCCTGTTATATATCTGGGTGAATTAAAAAAAAACACTTTGAAAGGGAGGTACGTTCTTTCAAACTATTAAGACAATTAATAACCCTTTTCATAAACAATTCTTCAGAATCAAGCACAAACTTTCTAAGATATGATTGTGTGTGTTGTAGAGCGTGGCAACTGAGGATAACCATGGATAAGCTGGATGAACTTGCAGACATTTGCGCGAAGAACGATTCATATCGTTTCAGCGAATTCTGGAGGCAGATCGACTTTCTTAATCTATGCGGACTGACTCTAAAACAGTTCGATATCAATCGGTCAGTGAAGATAAGAAGTGGTGAAGCGGATCGCAACAGAAGCTTGAGAACGACAACATGTCTGATTCTTGCCGGTGAATTCGCAAGTAGCTCGTTCGTTGAAGAACTACTTTTTCGCGGCGCGCAGAGGCATAAAGCGGACAATTTCGGTGATACAGCTCTTCACAAAGCATGCAAAAGCCTACGAGATCCTACCGGGAAGGTAAAGGCTTTGCAAGTCGACGAATATGAGTTTATGAATGCTCGAAATCGAAAAGGACACGCGGCTTTACATTTTGCAGCCCTAAACAAGGAATCATCCGTTTTATCCCTTCTTGTGGCAAACCGTTATGTGGATGTCAACATTATTTCACACTCAGGAAGTTTGGTCCTTCATGGGCCAGCTACTTTAGGCATAGTGCGATCAGTCGAAATATTGTTATCTCGGCAGGACATTGATATTACGGTTCCGAACCAACTGGGACATACTCCGATGGACATTGCGGTGATTCACGGACATTTTGAAGTTTACGCACTGCTTAGGCGTCATTCTGGTTTACATGGTTCAGCTTCATATCGGCAAGGACAAACTGTAGAGAATTCACTCTTTCAGGCTCTGTTGAAAGAGTGTTCAGATGGAACAGTGGAAAAAGTGAAGTTTTTTGTAACAAAATGCCATGCACCTGTTTCTGTTGGTAGTGGAAACAGCACTGCCCTCCATGCTGCATGTTCAAGCAACAAAGAGGCGTACGAGAAAGTAGACTTTCTTTTGCCTCACTGTCTATCTCTATTGAATAAGCCGCAGCGGGTCACCGGAAACACGCCGCTACACTTGGCGAGTGCTAATAAAGACAAACGTGTCTTACAATGTATCCTGAAGAGACATGAAGAGGTACATATCAATGCGCGGCGCAGAACAAATGGCATGACGGCCCTTCATCTTGCCTGTGTCCATGGGTACGAAGAAAACGTCAAATTGTTGCTATCACAAACTGAAACGGATGTGAATGCAGTAGACTCCAATGGCAATACGGCTTTGCATATTGCTTGTTGCAAAGGGTTCGTTTCTATAATGATTCTGCTGAAACAACAAGCATGCTGTCGACTGGATTTGAGAAATAAACAGAATAAAACACCCGATGAGCTTACACCCTATACGTTCAAAATATTTGAGCTCATTGTATGTAAGGATTTCAATACACTAGCTAGCGAATACGATACAAGCAGACCGCTGGGCCATAACGTAAATGGCGAAGGACCGTTGCATTTCGTCTGTCGCACTCATATTGATGCTCAAAGGAAGGCACAGTTGTTCAAAGCGAAACACGCGGCAGAATTGCACAAATACAACAGTGATGGGATATTACCAATACATCTCGCTATACAACTCGATAATCGCCCGGTCGTTCTTGAACTCGTCGAAACAGGACGCAATTTACGGACAGTGGACGGAAAACTTCCCCTGCATATTGCAGCCGAATACGATCGAAAAGAAATCACCAATCTTTTATTGGCCCATGACGATGTTGATGTAAATGCAAGAGACGCAAATGAAAACTCTGCGGCCCATATAGCTGCAGAAAAAGAACACATTGACACGCTCACAGTGTTACAGTCGCACCCAAACTACAACGGAACACTGTTGAATCCGCTTAATAAAACCGCTGATGAAATGAATCCACTCAACACGAATTTGATTCGATTCTCGCGCTACGGAAGTGCACAAAATGTCAAGGCCATGCTAGCTTGCGGGGCTAAGTGTATTGCAGATAGTGAGGGAAATACACCCTTGCATCTTGCATATGATAGTGAAGTAGATAGGATTGAAAAGTTTGACGTGCTGATGAAACACGTAGAAAGGATGAATAGCCAATCTCCTGATCGCCCATCTTTGATCAATTTCCAAAATGAAAAAGGGGAAACCGTGTTACACAAATCGATTCTAGACGGAGATCTCGATATCCTACAACGTATTATTGTGAGCCCAGGGCTGGATGTGACCGGTTGTGACCGCGAAGGGAGAGGTCCTTTACAATTAGCCAAAGAACTGAACAACGCTGAAGTAGAGTTGTACTTAAGAGCCCATCCAGAACTCACGAAGGAAGGAAAGGTAATTAGAAACAATAAATAGAGAATTATAGCTCTGTGCCATTTGTTTTCAAATTGAATAAATATACAAAATCAGGGTTTTACCTTAACCGATATCTCCAAAAAGTTAGTCGCCCGACCAAAAAGTTAGTCGCCCGGATATTTCATAACCTAATTTCATGTATACGTATCTGCAGTGTCCGTGTTTCAATTTGGACAATTTTATAATCTAAATGTGCTATTAAACACGTGTAAAAACTCGGAATACACCATCTGGCACTCTAAGATTTGGTGCCATCCGGCGCACTACGTAATAAAAATAAATACCATTTCGCCCAGACCGAGGTCAGATGTAAATAATCATGGTAACCAAAGGGTTGGACTGGTTAATTAATCGAATAATTCTTTTATAATGCGAGCGCCGAAGGCGCGAGCGATTTTGCTTGATATTCAATAATAAATGTAAATTTCCTGAATACAGGTTACTAGTTCCAGAAGTCGGCCCTCGTAAGAATTATTGCGCCCTTTTGACCAAACCCCTTTTCAAAAAGTGTGCCCGTCAAAATTTCTTTGCGTCTTTGGATTTCAATATGGGTTGGAATTTATAATAATGCGCCGAAGGCGCGAGCAAAATTCAAGGTTTTGCAGAAAGTTGTCATGTTTTCTACCCAAATAAACTTTTGAATCTGGAAAAATTGTTTGAAATGAGCCAAAAAGTTAGTCGCGCGTCGGGCGACTAACTCTGAAAAGTTAGTCGCCCGACTCGAAAGTTAGTCGCGCACGCGACCGTGCGACCGCCAAGGTAAAACCCTGCAAAATGGCCTGACATATGATAAAAACAGTTTTGAGTCTATTTCTAAGACCTTGTTCTCTTTTTGAGGGCATACGCCAGACATGAGCAGGGGTTTTCCTAGGAGGGCGTCAGGCGCCATGGGCGCCCTAAGTTTGAAAATGGCGCCCTAAATCAAAGGTCAGGGCGCCCGATGGCGCCATAAAAAGACCAATTTTAATCTTTAGAATATTACCCATATAATTCATTGAAACCATATCAAAAAGCGAAAGAAGAGGTTCTGTTTTCCAGACTGATTTTATTTTTACTCTTTAATAACGATGTTTAGAACTATGTCCTAGGTCACAAGCGTGACCATTGTAATTGTGTCGATGCTACTCTTGAGATCCGGAATTTAAGTAGAGTGCGTTATTCAAAGCTCCCTTCAATACCTCACTTCTTTTAAATCATGTTAATTTTGTAGCCCTCTAAGATGATTATGGTTACTTTTATAATAACTATGATGCAATATAGCGTAAATATAGAATACTCAGATAAATTTTCCCTTTTTTTAATAAAACCAATAATGCCGGTTCCTCCGACATGTTCTTTTTTCGTTGATGTTGAATGAAGACACCAAGTTGTTTTTACCGATAAACAATAAATATTTCACTACATTCGTTATTGCATCATATATTCAAGTGTATACCATCTATTTAAGTAAAGGCGAGTACACTTTGCCTTCATAACATGGGCGCCCATATTTGGAAATGGCGCCCTAGAAATTGGGCCAGGGCGCCATACAGCGCCTTTCGAGAGTTTCTAAGAAAACCCCTGCATGATAATACACTTTCATAGTCACTGCTTGAATATATGAATGAAAATATATCTGAAAACGATTATTAACTCAATCTCCACCAACTATTTCACCCGAACATTTTGCAAAATTATATAAGATAATTCCATTTAAGCAAATGACACAGAACTCTTATTTTTATCTGCTAGTCGCAACAATGTAAGAGCTACATATAACGTAAGACTTACCTCTTTGTAAGTAATAATTTAATTGTTATATGTCTTTGATTAGAATGTGTTTTAAGTTTGATTGACTAGCAAGAGTGTTTTGTTAGTCATCCGCCGCTGCGTTTGCGCAAGTTTTAAGTCCTGTCCGCCTTTTGCAAAGGCATACAAATTATCCGGCTTTGCCTAACGGGTGATTTGGCGGTATTCCCGCGTTAGAAAAATGAATCCCGCCTAAAAAAAGAACCGGG
>LQRL01125492.1:13176-24792 GCA_001703475.1 Hydroides elegans
TGGATAATGCAACTATACTTATACTGCTTTTATCAAGTGCATTTTTTTTTTATAATTTTACTGTGTAATCTTTTGTAGATATGTATGTTTGTATTATTAGGAAATTTGAAGGGTTTTAACAACATGTATTTGCTATAAAGTATCAATGCTATTAAAAGATGTCTTATGACTGTGTATTTCATGTAATTGAAAATTGTGTTATCATGTCATTCAAACATATGTATTTGTTCATGCAACCTGTGTTGATATTTTATTACATAAAATCTCAGTTTGTTTTAAATTATAAGAAAATAAATATTAATGTAAAGAGATCATATATAAAGCTAAAATTTAGCTGGTTTTGATGACTTTTGTATTTTAAGATAGAAGACGCGTAGATTTTATTCAAATCATTATATTCTCATTTCAATTTCCAAATTTTCTTTTTTAAACATCCGTGTGTTTTTATAAGTATTATGTTCACTGATGAAAAAAATATGAAACAAGACTTGATAAATGAGCAAATAAATAAAAATACTTAATGTCGTTTTACTTTTACTGTTTTTCATTTTCCCTCACCATTAGGGAATTATTTAATGATATAGTTATCAATGCTTGTTTTTAATTTTAATAATTCAAATTTAGGGGGTAACTGGTCAGTTCGTACCTTTACAACTTCGTACCTTTACAACTTCGTACCATTTTGGTCAGTTCGTACCTTTTTTTTTGGTCAGTTCGTACCTTTTGAATTAGTCACTTCGTACTTGTTTATAATAATATGTCCGTAAGTGATTTGAATTAAATTATTTATTATTAATTTCTTTTTTACTATTATTTTACTTTAGTTAAGTTTTTTCGACAACTGCTCACTTGTTGTGTCTGTTAATCGAATCATTCGTTCACATTTTGAAACGTCAAATGAAGACTACTATATAAATTTAAGCTTATGAATATTTATAGATATTTTGATTGCATGAAATGAAAACAAATAACCAAAGATTTTTTTTTTAATATTGGAGGAAACAAATACCAAGTTTTTTTTTCTAATATTGGAGGAACTTTAGAAAAGGAAACTTTTAACTGAACATTATTCAAGATGTTTATATGCTGATGAAATGAAGACAAATAATTATAAAAAAATATAAAGCATTGATTAGTTGAATTTTTCCTCACTCATAAATAATATAATTACGTTCTTCGTCAAAATTCTGAAAATGCAATATATATTAACTAGTGTCACAATTTTTTCCGGCCACATCACTTCAATTTAAATTTTATACATATGATAAACTAAATTAAACCAACAAAACAACATTTAAAACAATTTGGATATCAATTTTAGGTGATAAATGACAATAATTGAAAAAAGGTACGAAGTGACCAAAAAAGTACGAAGTGACCAAAATGGTACGAAGTGACCAAAACACCGAAGGTACGAAGTGACCAAAAAGGTACGAAGTTGCAAAGGTACGAACTGACCAGAAAGCATTTTTTAGGACCTAGTCAAGTTTCTAATACATGTATTTTAAAACAATTCATGAATTTACTCGCCTCAAAAGAATTTTAGATTTCAGCATTATTAACTGTACCAATTGGTTGGCAGGAATTACAATCTAAAGGCGAAACGGAATGTAGCCAATTCCAAAAACATAGCAGTTTGAAGGGTTGAAGTAAAAAGGCAGCTTTGTTACAACATTTCAGAATCGATAAAATAACGCATGAAATAACAGTTCATTGAAACATTTACTTAAACGTTAAAATGTATTTGTGGAATACAAAAACATATTTCTTTATTAGAAAGAACATACAGGCAGATTAAGCAGGATACTTTAATAAACAAGAACAGCATTAAATTATCGTTTTGAACATTAACTTTTTGCAAAAAGGTGCTATTTATTTCAAAGCCGGCTGAGTTTTTCCTCATTTTCTACCCAGCTTGGAGCAGAAAGGGACAATTATAAATCACACATAACGAAAACAGTATATTTGACAACTACAAGTAATTCTAAGTAAGTTTCGAAGTAATCATTCATTTTTATACCGTAAACATAAATCCTGAAACATTCCTCCTCAAACATCTAGCTGGATTTTATTCGGGGGAATACTAACCCTTGCTACAAACCTATAGCCACCCATTAAAGCATCCATCAAACACAAAAAAACGCATATCATATCTAAAATCCATTGTTTAACCAATTTACAGCCTATTCGAACAGGGAGGAATATACGGGGGTGGAATCGAGGCCGAAAAATAATCGTTTCGAATAAAGTTGCTATATAGAACATAAATTTCACTGTTTCCTACGACTGGGGAATTTTTCGTCGTTTTATATGCGAGTGCAGTCGAATCGTTTCCAATCCCTACTATCCTCACCTAGATTCAAAACTAGTTTAAAGATTAGTTGAACAATTGTATGGCATGTTTTTATTTTCAATTGGTTCTAACTTTGCAACATTCGTATTGAGATCCAGTTTCAAACTACAGATAACTGTATGTTGCTCCAAATATTGAGAAATTTCTCAAATCTATTCATGACATTTTCATGACAGACCGTATTTAGCCGCTACTTCAACGAGTAGTTTTGAAACTAGGCTTGAAATTAGGATATAAATGTAGCCCCCCCCCCCTCCACTAAGGGACTAGCATTATGCACTCTTTCATATCCCAACATGGACCTTGCACTCTTAAAGTACATTTGGTTACCATAGCTAAAATATTCGGGGATCCAGATGGAAGAACCGGGCCAGTGGAAAAAAATATAAAACTAGAAAAGTGTTGTCCTCTTCTAATTTCGCGCCCCTAAATACGGGTACATATTCTAAGTATAACGCAACTATTCTTCGTATAACGTATGCGCTCACGAAAGCGTCTGTTCTCAATAAGAAAAACAATTGCATTATTTTTTACTTAGCAACTTGAAATATATAATTATTTCCCAAGTCAGTCAAAAGGCATTTTAACATGCTGGATGAGTTTACCAAAATATTTGGGCGAGTTTGTCAACACCTGGGTTTTTGGGTGGGTTGTCCGACGTCCGTATGAGCCGTATTGTATGATTGGTTTAAGTCCCAAGATTTTAGTCTGAGATAACTTAGAATTAATCCAAACTCATGTTAACTGCTACGATGCTAATATTCATGTGGTTGTCTTTTTTGCTGTAACAACATTTGGAATGATGACTTTTTCGTATCATATCGTTTCAATACATTTATTGTGAAATTTAATTTGATAATGATTCATTTTGTGGTGGATAATTTGACGACAAACATTATATACTTCACTTTATTTCGTAAATAAGACAGTAACTCTTCATAAAAGCACTGCATGAAAATACCATATAAAATCGTGATTTCAATAGTCACATGACCAGGAAATTGGAAAATAATTTGAAGGATGGGATTTTTGGCGGTCATACTCGTTTCATATTCTCTTACAAATATTTTTCATAAACTGTTGAATTTCAGCGTTATATATCACAGCTGGCCAATTGAGAACGGGTATAGGCCCTATAATTAATGTTGACTGAAAACCACTGTAAAAATGAAATGTATTTAATGTGTCATTTTCACTGCAGATAGAAGGGGGCGAGTGAACAATATTTTGATGGATTCTGCTTTTATATAAAAACCAGCTACCGCCGAGTTTTATTCAGTGATCGCGGTGTCAGAACTGTGAGAAAGCATAGTTATAGGTGTATCCGGTGCTTTGATTTTTAGACAGATTAGTTTTAATATTCCCAAGATGCGAGCGCATTATTCCATTTTCCTCGCGTATTTTTTTTTTATTATTATTTTTATTTTTTTGAAAGAAAAATAGACAAAACATTACCCCCCTTTTTCTGTCATTGATATTAAAGGATATACATGGGTTTTGGCGGGTAAAGTGTGATTTTTGAAACAAAAAACGGGATAATTAAAATGTATGTGTCAAATCTTTGATTGGAACTGCTCTTTGATAATAATGTATATCAAACTGTTTAATGTATTATTAACAAATTGCACAGGTGTCCGAATATTACGAAATAATAGCATTTTCTCAATATTTTTTAAACATGTTAAATTAAAACTGTGAAACAAAAAGGCTGTTGCGCGTAGCTCATTTAACTATTGTAAGTAAAGTTGTGTTGGCTGATTAAAAGAATAATTTTAAAATACAGATTTCCTGTCGACATTATTGCTTAAAACGCTTATGTGATATCAATATGAGATTTTACATTAATTATTAATACCGTGATAGAGGTCAAATATATATGCCTTTACGAAATGTAAATGCATATTCCAAATTTTGAAGAAAAAAAATGTACTCTTACAACAAGCAAAATTATTCAAGCTTGTAAAATAAAATGAAATCATATTAAGATTACATAACTATTTCATAAGAGTCAATTATTAAATATTAAATGTAATAATTTCAAGATCACATGTTTCAAGATTACATAAAACATCTTGTCCTAGAACATTAAACGGAGCGAACAATAAATTATAAAGTCGTGAATGTCCCTTTAAACCATTCAGAACACATCATTTTATTGTCAATGAAATCGATCCTCCGTTCCGCTTCAATAATTGAGCAGCAAAATAGCTTGACATCATTTTCTCATTTCGCATAATTTAGTGTGATCATTTCGCGTGACTAATCGAGCATTCATTTGTGGACATCTAATCCTAGTTTTTGCAAATCCTTGACATATTGGTTTGTGATAAGATTTTCCATTTGTTTCATAATTGGTTTGCTTAATCGTGTTTGATATTTTGACTTAATTGCATTTTGCTAAACAATCATGTAATTTAACAAAATATCAAACTCGTGGATAATAATAAATATAACATACAATCACCCGCAATAATTGTCATAATTTCTGTTTTATAACTTCCATATCTATTAATTTTCATTTACCAAACTTTTGCAAAATCTGGATCAATCATTCCGCTAAGGATTATTATTATTATTATTTTTCATTTTAAGCGATTATACTTATGTAAACTGCACGATTATCTTTTTAACTTTCTCGATTATCTGTTGAACTTCTAGATTGTTTGCACTTCTACACTGGTCAAATTTAGGCATCCGCACTTCATAGTTATTAAATATTAGAATGTGAATAATAATTGCAATATCAACAATAAAACTATAGTGTGTAGTCATCGACAGAATGTGTTGGCATATTTAACATGTTGATGGTACTTTTTTTAAAATATTTGTTGAGTAAATAAAATAACTTCTACACGTATTGTCTATACATTTGAAAGTAGTGAAATTATATCATGCATCCGTCGAATCAAAAATAAATTATATCTCTATTGTATAATTGTTCTAAAGAAAACTCATTTAGTTACGAAAGGAACAAAATGCATTTCTAATTGCTGCACCTATTATATGCAAACAGACAAGAGCACAATAGTGTGATTATAATGGGTTTCTATTTCAAAATCATCAACCGATGGTCATCCCTCTTTTCAACACAATATCATAGGAAAATTCCTACCCAAACTTTCGCGTTCCATAAACGTCCAACAACGTCCTTCAAAAAACGCAGCATCGTGCCTGTGTCGATGGAAATATGGATATACATGTATATCCAGACGTGATTTTTTTCGACACCAGTGTTATATTACCCTTAAAGCGTCATTTTTCATTGTAATGACCTTGTTGACAGGTTGCATTCTTATTAAAAAAAACATCGCAAAAACAATTTAAACTTTGGTTCCATATCTAACGTATCTACAACTTCAAAATAAACCAAACATTTAGCCAATTTAGATTGCAGTCTTTAAAAAAAAAACATCGCAACAAAGAATATAAACGTCGATTCCATATTCAACGTCTCAACAACTTCAAAACAAACCCACATATATCTAGCCAAATGGGTTGTTTTCCCTTGTTCACTCTTGGCCGCGCACAAGCTCTCCACTTGAGGGCTAGAAAAATACACCCATCCGAGACAAATAGAGCATCAACAAAGAAAAGAAAAATTGTTAAGAAAATTGTTAAAGAATAAAAGGACTTTGAATTAATTTAGAATCTCTTGACACCAGCGAACAAAGAATTGAACAAAAGCGGGCATTTGTCTGTCTATTAAATAGCCTCTCCTCACCTGACGTGCTTACGTTTTTTTCCTTCTTTTTCTTTTCTTTTTATTTTTGTTGAGATTTTGATTCCTTTTTGACGATGGCATAATCCTATTGCGCGCGTCTACCTGTAATTACGTGACGTAAGAACATAACACTTTTATTTGCCCCTCTTCATTTTCAACACTTTACGTTGAATTCAATTATGTATTTTTCTTTCTTTCTTTAAATCTCTGTCCGCACCTGTGCCCCGGCTCTTTATTATAATGAGCATCTTTTACATTGGATGCTCTTTAAAACACTTCTCGCTGTCACTCCTATTCTCAAAAGACTCATTATTTACGTAATGAAATGTATTATCTACATTTCAAAAACGTTTGCCCACATTACTTAATTTACGTCAGTGTTTATACAGTCGCAATTTAAAAGTCCCTTTCAAGATTTGGAAGGGTTGAATTCATTTTATTCGGAAACTATTCAGATTTTTACCAACTCATGTCTATAAACAATTTTGGCCTTTCTTTCGTTGTAAAGAACGAACCAAATTAACTAGTTTTTATAAACATGTGTTTTTATATAAAAGAAAGTTGTGCGCTCGCATTTTCTTTGATTTGATTTGAGTAAAATTAATGGAGGATTGTGATTCAATTCTCTTAAAGATTTAAAGTTTTATTTTCTCACTTATACAATTTTTCAATTGTACACAACCAAACACAAACAAAAATGAATCTAATAAGAATGATTACAAACAATAATCTTCTCTCAAACAAAATACATAACGCGAGAACAGGGATGCACCTTAGCGATCGCACGGTATTGTAAAAAGTTGCAAAAAAAAAGACATTTATTTTTTTTTTCAAATACCTATACATTTTGAGCTCACGCCTTCGGCGCTCGCATTTTACATTTTTAAATTATATATCAAGCGAATGTCATTTCACCCGCGCGAGTGTCGCATCAGATGACGGTCGCGCTTGCGTTATCGAATTAAGGTGAACTTCTGCGATATGCTAAACCAGCCAAGCCTAATAAGAATTTAAAGATAGAAAGATTTACAACAAAAATATTAACTACATTTAATTTGAGTATATATTGTGCTGTGTGAAATGATAACCAAAGGAAACTGTACCCATCAGAAAGACAATTCCTAAAATAAACACTTAATAGATGGCCACTTAATTTGTATGTATGAATTATATTTGCTCATTAATACTTGAATATGAACAATTTCAATAACATAATTACAATATTTATGAAGTTATGAAAGCGAAAACTGAGAATGTAAAATGAATGTTGTGTTATAATTTCATGGATGTGCATAAAATAACAAAGATCTGTACCTCCACAATATACTCTAGATACTCCCTTAAAATTCAATAAAGCTGGTAACATTCTGACGTTATGCAAAGACATCATAGATGCCCATCTTTCCGTGTCACGGCGCCCCCTTCCCTTTTCCTCTGATGTCATGTCCCTTCTTCCGGATGATGAATGCGCGACGCCTAATGTAGCGTAAAACAAGCACAAGAAAAGTATACTTTTTAATACACTTTTAAAGTTTGAGTATCTATCGTTTCAGAATTATGTGCAGAAAATAACAAGGGAAGCTGTATCTCAAGAACACATATTTTCCGAAAACCACTTAATAGCTTGCTATTTTCTAACGCTATGTACAACCCAATGCCCATCTTTCCCTGTCACATCCCTCCTTTCCCCTCTTCTGGATGATAAATGCGCGACGCCTAATGTAGCGTAAAACAAGCACAAGAAGGTCGACGTTTGCATCTTGCTTTGCCCGAGGGGGAATGAGGCGCGAACGGGTGTTGGGGGTCAATGTGTTTAGTGCCCCCTGTCTGTCATTTAAACCCAGTTGGTGGGAAATGGGAAATGGCTGGGGCAACGTGGTTCAAACGTTTGTGAGATGGTTAATATGTCTGTTACCCAACGCTCAACATTAATGAGTTCACTTCGACTCGCGATACTTTCTGCAATAGCTGCAAAATTGTAAGACAGCAGCCCGAATTAGTTTAAATATTGTTTTTATTGCTTCGCAGCGATAAACAGTAGCCTACATATATACGAATGCGTATATGTGCGAATACTCCATTACCGTGCTATTGATGTTTAAAAAGGAACCGATTTCTTATAATAAAGGCGACGCAAAATATTTCTTTTCAGTTTAGCTTGTCTCCAAGTTCGCCATGTAAAGTATCAACCTTACACTTTATTGTAATGAATTAAAGAAATTACGATGACGTTGCATCTGTACGTTGACGCTTCGTTTGCATTTTGACATTGCATCTGTATTTTGACGTCTCACCTGTATTTTGACTGCCCCTCTATGTTGACGTTGCGTCTGTATTTTGACGTTGCGTCTGTTTTTTACGCGGCGTCTGTATTTTAACGTTGCGTCTGTATGTTGACGTTGCGTCTGTACTTTGACGTTGTGTCTGTACTTTGACGTTGTGTCTGTACTTTGACGTTGTGTCTGTATTTTGACGTTGTGTCTGTATTTTGACGTTGTGTCTGCATTTTTGGCGTTGCTATCCCCGTCCATGATCGAATGGGTACAATGTGGATGCCATCCCCCTTGCATCAAACACATTCAAGACGGGGCAGAATAATAAGAGTGCGATATTTGATTAAATGCACGCTTGATGGGCCGAGGGGGCGGGCCACAAGTCTTTATGATCAAGCCTCATTTAGTTACATGTTATGGCCCCCTTCTCAGTCGTGCCATTCCTTACAAATAGGCTGATTTCTTACATTTCCCTGCTCATGATGGTGGCAAAAATGCTTACCAAAATGACAATGCAATAATGTTATAAAATCACAGTATTAAGATAAAATGCGAAGGTTGGTGTAACTGGAATTAAAGTCACATTAATAGTGGCATATGATGCTTTATCGTTGAAAATGATGTACATGAATAATGAAAATAACCATATTTATATGTCAGACCATGCAGGGAATGTTGAAAGGATGGTATTAATGCTAATATTTCACATGCTTAATCTATATCTTATTTAGTTGAAAAAAATACATGAAACACTATTTATCTGCGGAATCTACTCGTTAGTAGAGTTTCATCACAACAATTATATCGGCATTTTGTTTGCATGTACAGTGGCGTGCGTTTCTAACTTCTCTTTATATATTTTTTTTAGCCTTTAATGTTTGGCGTTCCGGGTTTAACGTTTAGAGTTTAGCGTCAATGGATTTAGTTGGTTATAAGTGCTAAACGTCAAACGCCAAACGTTTAACCCTAAACGATAAACGGTTAATGATAAAGAAAGAGAGAAGTATGGAATACGCGCCCCTGTGTCAAAGTTTATCAATTAAATTCCTAGCGTCATTTTCTGACGCAGATATTGATGTTACTTTTTAATCGAAATAGACTAAATCGCGACAAAAAGTTTCCATTTCTACACCTTTAATGTCGCAAGTCCTTTCAAGTCAATTCAGTAGCCTACAATAGACTCTACATAGAAATTCAAGTTTAATCTTATTTAAGCTTTTTTTAATATGACAGCATTCCCACACATTGCAAGCTACCCCTCTTCTCCCCTAATGATTTGCTTCCCTATTTTGCATCCAAGCTTTTTTCGTTGTTGGAATAAATGATACTCAGTCAACCCCTATTATTTCTGGCCAGTCTATCTTGAGTATGATCTACAAGTTTCGGGTGATCGAGGTCGCGATACTTTTGTCCCCGGCCAAATTGGGGGGATTGCTTTGGTAATTTTAAATGGTTGACTTTGTAGAATTTATCTGTATGGCTTTGTGACCGCATTACATGATTGCTTTAACAGTTCATTCTTCACCTCCCTGAATGCATAATGATGGATCTCTTTGTTTTGTCAATCAGTCGCCGCAATCGAGAGGACCAATCGCTTTTATATCCCCGTCCAGCAAGGAGACGTCCATCTGACGTTGACACATGATAAAAATCATATGTCAACGTCATCATTGTTTTAGAGTAACCTAATGCGCAAACTTCACTTCTATTGTTATTAAATAACGTCATATTGACGTCGAAACTACCTCTAAATGCAAAAATATGGATCTCTTTTTTTGTCAATCAGCCCAATCGAGAGACGACCAACGAGATGCAGGAGAGCCAATCGCTTTTATATTCCGATTCAGCAAAGGAACGTCGTATGACGTTCATATGAAGTTCGATTTATGTGATCAACGTCGTTTTTAGCTCGGAAGACTTTTTGTAGCATTTACTATGTGTCACCGACCATGCTTCCGCTGTCGTATACGAACTTTATAGAAATGACGTTGCACAAATTACCAAACTTCGCCAAAACAGAGCTTCGATTGGGTGGCCGCTTATTTACAAAATATATCAAGGAATTTTTCATCCATCTCAATGTTTGTGTCATAACTGAGACAAATCCTTATTTCAACATGGATAACCAAAGAAGGTTACAATAGGATTCTAACGTTCACAACGAAAAACCGACGCCTAGACATGCTTGCATACAAACGTTGTTACAACGTACCGCAACGTATTGCCGATCGGGTTATAGAAACACGGCTCTTAACTGCACACGCTGATCGAAATTCCTTTTGATTCACTATTCATTGTTTCGTTTGATATTTCAAGGGTTACCACGCCTCTTGTGTGATTGGTACTTTAGCGAGAAAATATGTGCATCTTTTTTTCTTTTTTATAGGGAAACATCAATATACCCACTCGGCAAGGGTCGTCCATAGTACGTCGCTTTTGGTCGTGACGTTGAGAGGACGACCTACTTTGGGCCCGTATGAAAGTTTTCCGGACGTCCTTTTACGTCCCGGCGTCCGCAGAACGTAATACTTACGTCCGATTCGGACGCGACGTCGATGCGATGTCTTTTCTACGTCCGCGACGAATACGGACGTCCGGAAAACTTTCATACGGGCCCAATGTAGGGCGTCCGCTCAACGTCCGTGGACGTCTTGCCGAGTGGGTAGAGTTTTTCCTTTCAATGAAACACAAATGTTGTTGATTTTTATCTTAAAATAATCATCAAAATAATTTTAGAAAATGCATTGTTTTTTATGAGCCAAGAGTACGGACTGATATCAAATTTACAGGAATATCGATTTTCGTTTTTGATAACGATTCTTTCCCCGCTAAAAATTAAACGCGGTTACATGTACGAAGCCCCATATAGCTAATTTTTATTTTATTTTTATTCTTAAAAGTAAATAAAAAGTTTAAGTTAAATTTATAGTAAGTTTTTGTAAAGTTTATTATATCCAATTAGACTGTAATCCTGATTTCCTTTCACTCGACATCCAATCAAAAGCTGTAACACACTGATTAACATAGAATGTTAGCGGAAGTTAAATAAAAAGGAAAGCATGTTAAGTTTTTGCTTAGGTTATTACAAAAATTTAACATGAAGTTTATCAAAATCATAATAAAGATGTTAATACACATAAAAAAGAAAAACAAATTTATAATAACTTTTTGATAAATTATCATAAAGTTTTTAAACGTTATAACAAAATTCTGGTTTTATCTGAATCTAAAGGTTTTCAAATAACATACATTTATAAGAAGAAAAAATT
>LQRL01125497.1:1204-15282 GCA_001703475.1 Hydroides elegans
CTATCAACCGTACATTTATTTTAAATATAGTATATAAATACACATTTGAATTAAACTCTATATATCAGCACATTTATTATTTTTATTTTAGGTAAGATTGCCTCTTTATTCTTCGGTGTTTACTTAGCAACTTCAATCTTGACAAATGCTGTGAGTTTGCTCGGTAGATGCACCAGGATGACCACTAAAAAGTTATGTGTAAATTCCCTGATTTTCCCTGATTTTCTCATTTTCCCCTGATTTTTAGTAATTATTACCGAGGGTTCGTACATGAAATAATCATATTTATGCTTTATGATATAGATTATGATAAAAGCGCATTGGAAAAATCAGATAAACAGTAGAAATTACCAATAGTCAGCAGGGGTGGAAATAAGATAATTTTCACACGCGCCAGACTGGCGAGTGAGCCATATTTCACACTCGCCAGCGAAGATTTATACTCGCCAGGAGGTGAAAATATGACAAACTTCTTAAATATGAGCTCCCTAAATTAATAAGGTTTGCATGTGGACAAAGTTTACAAAAAATAAGCGAGCGCCGAAGGCGCGAGCCGCATTTTTTAGTGAATAATTTAAATTTTAAAGATTTAATCAACAATTTTCGGAAAATGATGTTTTCGACGGTAAATTTTACACTCGACAGGCTGGCGAGTGACTTCAAATTTACACTCGCCAATCGAAAATTTCACTCGCCATGGCGAGTGTTGCGAGTGTTATTTCCACCCCTGCAGCCAGTAAAACCTATGCATATATCAAATCTTGGCAAACATTTGAATACATCTATCAACAGATTTCTACAATTTTTCTTTGATTTCCCTAATTAACTGAACCCAAATTCCCTGATTTTTCCTAAAATTTCGAAATTTCCATGATATTATTTTTGCTCAAAAAAATCCCTGATTTTTCCCTGTTTTCTCTGATTGGTGGTAACCCTGAATTGCACATATCGAACATGACTCATAGTATGTTCCTTTGGTTGGTATTTTCAAAGTTTCATGTATTAAGTATTGTACAGATTCGTGTTTTATCAAGTATTTTTTTAAATACCGATTTCAGAGCATTCAAATTAAACGATATTTTATTCACCAAATGTACTCGTACAAGGTTCAAGGCCGTCCAATGGCCCACTTTTCGAGGTTTTTAGCTTATTTATGTGACGATATCGAATCGTTAACCGAAAGAAGGCCTGAATATTAATGGCAGGCCTAATATTTATAGATCGACAACTTATTTTGAAGAAGAGAATTGATTGGCATATGAATAAAACATAATTTCCGAACAGTCGTCGCTAAGCACAACAGGCCCTCGGGGCGGCCCACCCACACTTTCCCTTTAAAAATGTTGAATTCAAAAGTGGCTAAGCTTGTGACAAAGTGACATTTAACTAAAACAGTGCCTTACTATATAAGACTAGGTGAAACAAGTCAGAATTGTGTTGTTTTGTCAAGTCTGTGTTCAGGGGTCATTATATGTAACGATTTTGCTTTTACAAGAATAACTTTTTTATGCTTCATTATTGGAAACTATGTTGAATTGAAACAATATACAGCTAATGGAAACAGTCAGTTTGCATTAAACAGTTCATGTAAAAAAAGGTATATGTTAGAATTCAAGACCGGGCCACCCTGAAGCCCGGGGCCTCGTATATAACAAATTGAACAATCATTAAATCAGAAATCTGTCAAATCTATCAAAAAGGTACTCGTAGATTAAGACATTCATTGAAGTATTATGAGGCAATAACCCATGTGTTTGTATTAAGTAGACAGTACAATTAGGTTTTGTAAGAGAAATAGACGGACACTCCAACTTCATAGAAAAATCGCAACCTATGAACCCTCATTATCGCTCACGAAACATACCGATTTGGTGTCGAAATTATATGATTTAATCTAATTATGTGCCACCTGTATCACAAAAAAATATTTGTTCGTTTCTTATTAGAATTGATTTATTTACTTAATTTACAAACTTAGAAATAAGCTTTAATCTAAAAACTTGTTTGTTTACACTGCAGACGATTTTCATCTAGTTAAATATATTTTCTAAAATATTTCAAGGAAAGCAAATAATTTTACACATATGTTCCTTGCAAAAGTTGAATTCAAAAGTTGCACTTTTGAATAACAATGATAAAAATAGCTTAATCAATACCAGTGTATCAATTGTTCACTTAGCTTCTTTTCAAGAAAAGAATTGCCGTTGATTTCCCAGTCTTTATATGTCTTTCACCCTAGGATGACTATTAGGCAACGCATTTCGACCACTTCGAGTCTTCGAGTCTCGCCTGAGGGTCTATGTCTCGAATGCGTACGCTACTATAGGCAGTATTAGAGCGTTATACACGTATTTCTTCAGCGCTATTCGATACTACGTTTCCGATGTATATGAATACTTTTTCGTGCTCTACTTCTTCCCCGTCGATGATCATTCGATGCTCGCTCGAGCAGATGATTTTACACTTAGCTCCATTTATTTTCATACTCGATTTATAGCATGCATTTTCAAGTTGTGACATCGGCAGGTTTTTTTTAGAATATCACTGATATGGGGGTCTGTATCGTATGTATACCTCATGGTATATATACTTCGATAGTAGCTTTCTTATCATACTGGTCAATAAAACTCCTGCGATTAGCTTAACCTGAATTGACTTATCTTCTTCTCGCCCAGTGGCTCTTAGAAGGGTATTTGATCATCTGGCCATACCTCGGTACCCTGTTTCGGCTGACAGATGGAACCTGGGCGAGGGGCGGTGTAGCACTTCGATGGTGCAGTCATGATGAAAAAGGTGGCTGAAGCAGCTGGACATGATCTCTCAGGTTGTCATTTAGCAAGTGCCCAAGAAACATGCATACGTATTCACTCTCCATTTTTCCTCCATAACAATCTATCAATAGACATAAAGTATTCAGTCATAAAATCTCTTTGCACGTAATAAGTATGCTAAAAGTGTACTATTGACATAATCAAAACGAAACTAAATTTTCGTTGGTTTCACTCTACAGCTAGGTATGCGTGACAAAAAAATGATAAATCCGCAAAATATTCACCATATGATGTTAAATATATATTAAATTTATCAAACTACCTCATCAGTTTTAGATATATTTACTGTGTTAATTTCAATCAAATTTCCAAATACCATTTTTTAAGTTAGACACAGTTAGATACTTATCCATCAGAATAATCAATACAAAACATCACAGATAAATAGGTGGTTTTATTAGAATGGCAAGTAAAAATCAGACAGTGGCATATTTTCCTTTGAAAATATAAACTATATCATCTTATTTATTTTCTTTACAACATGGTAAGCTGTTAGTTTTGTTGCATATAAATGATATTTTCTACGTTTAGCAAGTATACGTTTGAACATACGAGCACAAGTCTCGCCCAGATTGTTTTAAGATAAGTGTACATGTCCTGTTATTCGGGGCAAGCATACATATCACGGTTTGTGGTATTCAATATATTCCATACGAGTTTTCCTAGAGGTGAGTAAATTCAACTTTTAACTGGGACTAACGACACATGATGAGTTTTTTTTTTTGCAATGTCGAGACAAATTAGCTCACCAGTCCAGAAAATATTGTGTATACAAACCTGAAATCTAGTTAAAATTTATCTCAGCAGGAACATTATGCTAACCGAGTGCGTTTAAGGCTTTATATAACCTACATATCCGATAGAGTTCATAGCCTTACTTTAAACAAGCTGCATTGAAGTAGGAGATAGTTTGCCTGAGTTTGCTACCGCCGATAAGGTAGCGCCAAAAGTCACTATTTCCTACCATGATAGCTCCGCGATTGCCCAACCTGCCGATGGCCATTGTTAAACCAGTACCATGTACTTAGAGGGATTCATCAAAATCAAACATTGTTTTCTTTTAAGCCAGTCAAAACCGGTTATCAAGGCGACGTTAATCCATGTAAGCTACCAACCACACGGTAAACTTGACTGCTCGGGTACCCCTAGAACAAATTTTGAAGGAATAATTCATATATCTTTGTAGCAAAGACCATTTTTAATTTTTTTATATGTCTAGATGAGCTTACAATTTATAGTTATAATAGAGTTATAATGTAGCAATATGTGTTGTATTATGTTGATGTGCCAGGCAAAATATATGCTAGTGAAAATATACCAGATCCATGGCACAAAATTACAGCGCACATATAGTTATCATTGCAACCTAATATGCAAACACAAATTGAAACATATCTCTACTAAATGTGCCTCTTAGACAGAGTCGAGGAAACATGGTAGATTATGCCATGACAAACAAGACGGAGACTATCTCTACTCAAAATATTATGCAGTACAGAACTATCATAATACATTGCATATAGTAATGTAGCTTAACATCTTACATAGAACATTTAATTGTATATATAGCATTATCTATGCGTTATTTTGCATATAGGGACATTTTGTGTGTGAAATGTATAAAGTAATCAATCAATCTAAATATTGATGAATTAAAACATATCTAATGCTCATATATTAAATCAGATACATAATATTATCAAAAATTTATTAAGATATGTTGTAGCAAAAGATCAGTTTTAAAGTTAAAAACTGTTCTTATGTCACTTTACATAAATGTTGAATATAAGTTTTGTTTCATTATTCAATGCAAAAGGTCCTATTCAAAACCTGCATTCATTCTATATAGTATGTAGGCCTTCCTGGAGTGTGCAGATCAATTATTGATTTGTATATACGAGTCTTTTATATCAAACAGCTACAGAAGCATTTACATGAAACGAATACATATTTATTGATCATTATATATATCACAATATCAAAATTTCAGATAATGCAAGTGAAAAGATCATAGAATTCAAGACAGCGAGATCTTAAAGAGAACATCCTTAGAAAAAACAATGTCATTTCAATGCGACGGAAACAACATATGGCCAATTCACGATGGCTTGTATTTCTTGTATTCGGATTTTAAATATCATACCATTCGCTTCTTGTCATCATAGACTGATCTCGGGGTTTAAAAGGTAATTTTCAAACTCGTCTTGAATATCTAAAAAATATGGTATTTAGAAACCTATTTCACATAGATTTATTTGCAACATATAAAAAGGATAAGCTAATGTTAATACAACTAAAGATTTTAAATAATTTTATATTTATTTTAGATATGGACAAAATGAGTTTGATTTACTTTCGCGTATCATCATCACTGCTTATATTTAGCTGCTTATATGCATTAACAATAGGTAATATATTTTTCTATAAAAGTAGATATATTAGATTGGGATGATTTTGACGGTATTATTTGATCTAATTTTGCAAGTATACTTGAAGACTCTATGACAAGAAAACCAAAGTTTAATTGGTTTTCAAAAATATTTTTTTATACTTTAATGTACTTAGACTATGAATAGATCAAATGTAGCTGAAAGTTGTTTTTGATAATATTGAAAAAAAATATATATTTATGAAAGGTGATTGCCCATCGGGAGAAACAATTGTTGAAACTGACGATGGTTCACCTGGTGACTTTGTTTTTACCATAACTCTCAATGGAGATGAAGTGAGTTGTAAATAAATTATTTATGCAACTATGTTAAGGTTTTTTTCTGATATCTTTTAGTTGATAGCAAAATATTTTTAGCATAGTTTTGAAAAGTTATATCACATCAGTGCTTTGCAGTATTCAATCATGGCCATGATATTCTTTGAAAAGTTAAAGAATAGCTTTGATTTTAACATTAAATTATGCCCATGTCTGAAATCTATGGCTTAGGGTTAGCTGTATGCATTAATCTCATATAGACATATGGAATTATGTCAAATATATGTTTTCATGTAATCAACAAACCAAATAAGCATCTTAGACATATGCCTAAAATATGGTCATGATACTTTGGGTTAGTATTTCTAAAATTGTCCCTTCTTATATTATCAATTTCCTAAATTATTACGTTTATTGCT
This sequence comes from Hydroides elegans, assembly GCA_001703475.1. Lineage (NCBI taxonomy): Eukaryota > Metazoa > Annelida > Polychaeta > Sabellida > Serpulidae > Hydroides > Hydroides elegans. The sequence continues at coordinate 7,162 of LQRL01125497.1, forward strand.
TTCATTTCAATCATTTATAGCGAACCAAATTTTATTTTAGGATATAGATGATGAATTGTTTGAGGAGGTAGACTCAAGTACAGAGGAAGATGATCTTTTTGAAATTGAATCCAATGGTGAAATAAGGGCTGTTCTAAATGATGAGTCATTGTTTGTACTTACAAAGCTTTGTGTTTATTCAACCGGCAATTCGGTGTCATTTATAATCACTGATAAAAATGATGATATAAGTACGGAAAAGGTACGAGTTGGAATTAATGATAATATATAATATATATGTACATATTTTTTAAGAAATGTTTATTCATATATAAATCAAACCTGAATAAAACATTTTCTGTTAAAAGCACATACATAGGTCAGGTGATACCTCTTTATGTCAGACAGACCCAATATACATGTTGAAACTAAATATATCGTTAAAAGCTCTTATTTAAAGTTGTATTATTGTTTATTTTTGATGTTTTTCGTGAATATAAAATACATGTTAATATAATTAAAAGTTGTTCGAAATCGGATCAAACTTTATAAAAAGGACAAATAGCACTTGATTCTAGATTGCCTAACGATTTAGGTATCAAGAAACCAGGAAGGGTTTCAGTTTAAGAGCAGAAATATACAAAATTTCTGTTCATATGAATTTATAAACAAATGGGTTGGACGGATTGTTATTAAAAACCCAGATGACTATGCAGTAATGGCAGGTGGATTACAAATCCAAGGATGCATTGGTGGCACAATAAGACCCGAATGTAAGTTCGCAATAGTGTTGTAATCTAACATTAGTCTGCTTAAAATAATTGACATTTCAAAATGTTAAATTTCATTAATGTGCCCATTCACAATATGCGTATGAAATTCATATCACATGACAATAAAAACCATTTGTTGTGACCATATTTCACTTTAATTCTACAGTTGGAGAGTGTGGATGGAGTCAATACGATAATGCAGGAATCGAGGGTGGAGCATTACCCAGCCAGTCAATCACCAATGGATGGCAAGCCAGGCCCAACGAATTCCCATGGCAGGTAGTGGGCTATAATGGAATTAAAACGTTAATATCTATTTTGATCTATCTTCTGTAAATCAAGTTTGTGTTGCGTGATTATTGGTATCATTACATATCATTCATGAATCATTACATATATTTACGAATCGTCATCATATCTAAACATATTATAGCATGTAATTGATAAAAAATCAGTAAGGTATAGTATATACGCTTTTTATGATTTCACTCTCTCAAAAAACAAGTGCTATATTTGATGTTTTAAATGTGTTCAACTGCCACAATAAAGCAATCCAATATAAATAAATAAAACCGATTGATACATTATAAGATGCAAATATACAACTTGTGCTTTTTAAAGTTTGATCTGTAGATTGCTCCATTTTGTCAATGTTGTAATTAAAACTATTTATTTTATTGTGAAGAACATATATCTTGTATTAAAAGATACAATATATTCAATTTAAGAAATTTTCCTAAATGAATATATATGATTTGTAAGTATCACTTACAGGTTCAACTATATACGGTGATTGGCAGTAGAGGCTATTTCTGTGGAGGATCCATAATAGATAAGAATTATATATTGACTGCTGCTCATTGCATTGATGGGGCGTAAGTTGTCATTATGAAAACATATTCAGCCTCAAACCATTTCGACAGTTAAGGCATTGAAAGTTAATTGTTTCAGCTATTGATTTTGGTCGCGTAATCTAAATCAAATAATAAACTTATTATTGTAATAAAGGTTAAACTATTTCATTGAAGTAAAAATACCACTACGTATTAGCATATGTTGTGTATCTTCGAGTATATTCTGATGAAAGATCTTTTAAATTTTAAATACATTTTAACCTAATAATGTTGCTGAATCGAAAAACATTTTAACATTACTATAGAATAGCGGAAAATATAACAGTTATCATGGGAGAAGACTCATTTGACTACGTTAGTGGGAATGAAGTTTACATGGGCGTTGCGGTAGGTTATGTATTTATTTGAACACAACTTATGTAATAAGTATCATCTCTAAACTGTTTTCAATCACGTATAAACCGGAATCAAAGGACATCACATCAATAAAGGAACTAAATATTATGTTCAGAAACACACTTTAAATGCACATGTTAAGCTTCACACTGCGCTACAATTTAATACTTCATTTTTGTTACAGAGAATAATTAAGAATCTATATTACAACCCAAACAATATGTGGTATAACGACATAGCTTTGCTTAGACTGGACCCAGGAATCTCGGAATGGACGAATTTTATGCATCCTATTTGTATGCCATCTCAATATTCACCTTACATAGCTGACGAAACTGTTGTTGTGAGTGGTATGGGCATCAATGTTCAAGGTATGCGGTAGATAGTGTTGCTATACATGACTTAAGTCATGGTGCATTGAAATTTTGATGTCGCCCTGGTTCCTAATGGTTATATATTGATTATTTGCATCAAAAATCATATATATGGCATTATTTTGCTTAGTCAACAATGAAGATATATGCAAGGACAAAGTTTATTATCCTGTTGCAAGCAAATAAATGCCCTAGCTTAATAGGCAAAAGTCCTATGCATCATGTTTTTAATATATTTGTTTGAATTTCTATGGATACAACCAAGATTATATCAAGGTTTAGTTTTCTTTTCAAAATTCTAAATAATCATATAGGTGGAGATATTTCGCGAGACTTGATGTATTTGACGACACCTCTGATGGGACATCACGATTGTGAGGCTTGTCTGAGCGAGTTGTATACAGAATTACTTCTGAACGCCACGGGAAACTTATACTATTATGATTTGGTATATGACGGCATGATTTGCGCTGGAGTTTGTGAGGAAAATCCAAATAACGTTTGCCCGGTAAGTAGTATATATAAAGTAGGTTGAGCATCTTGAATAATCGGAATGTACGTTAAAGATACTTTACATAACCTTGCCAACAATGCTTTTACAACACATTGTAATTTCTATATATAAAGTTGTAAAACTCACTTATACCTATACATATAACCTGGTTAAGACTTACTGACACATAAAAACATAACATATGCACTAATACTGAAATGAGTTGATGTTTTCTTAAAGGGTGATTCTGGCGGTGCCTTGATTTGGAAGAACGCCCTGGGTGCATGGGAACAGTATGGTGTTGTTTCCTGGGGCTTCGGCTGCGATGGCGCCAAACCATCCGTCTATGCTGACGTTCCTTTCTATCAGCGCTGGTTGATGGAAAATGCAGTAGATTCTACGATCGATTTCAAATTGACATAGATTCGCATATAATAATATCTTTAAACAGATGTAGGATGTCGACAATTTTTACCAAATATTTCAAGAGATCCTTTCAGATAATAACGAGCTAAATAGTAACATCTCAGACGATCATCTATAATATCTGATATACGTTTACTTGATATGCTTATAAACTTAACCTTTAAGTAATAAACCGCCACATATTATATTTAATATAAGAGTCAAAATTAAAATAGTACAAAATTTAGTTACATTTTGTTTGTTTGTAAATGCATTTAGATGACAATAACATATAGCTAATAAGTTTTCCTTCGTATATTTTCATTTATTAAATAACCAATCAATATTGGCACTTATTGCATCCAAATATTTCAAAACGACAAAGTGTAACTATGTGTAACTGACGTTTCAGATATCAAATTATACCATTTGCTATTATTTGTTACTTTTAAAGCTAAATATAATTTTGACTAAATTGTATCAAAATGTCTAATGCTAATGCCCTAGTTAAGAACAATTCAAAAAATAAATATCTTCTCTTTGTTTTTAGTTTTTCAACACAAATTATATGCGTTTCAATGGAATAACGACAGTTTATAATTACAGAACGGTTTTCTTAATATCTCAAATGTCACATTGAAATATGTTTATCACCGTTATATAAACTAATTAATAAAAGTCAAAGCATTCAAGGACGTAAATACCCTTTTAGAGTGTCATAATACAAAGCCATTTGAAGATAAATTTCAAATGCTACACATCAAAACTCTGATGATATACCATAAGGCATACTTGATATATTGATGAATATATTACAAAAAATATTAATTCAATTCATTTTATCATGTGTATATAGAACATTCCGTTAAATACATTTTTATTGAGCTTATATGATTTGGATGTAAGGATAGTAGTAGTTGTTTAAAACATCAAATGCATATCTGAAAAATAATTACACTGAACCATCAAAACTAAAAGCTGTATTTTATTAGTAACCGCTAGATTTAAAGAGCAATAGGAACATAAAAAATAATTAATCTATTATCATTATTATTATTTGATATAAAGTCATAAATAACACAATATTTAGAACGGGTTAAAATATAAACCTGGTAAATAATGTATTTGTATTCGAAAAAAGAAAGAATTACTGATCCAAACTCTATACTACGAATAAAACATGATTTTAAGCAGTTTCAAATTCCTTTAAATGTATAGAAATAGTTGATACCCAAATGCTTTAATATCGGTATCACTTATGCATTTGAACAAACGGTAAGGTCAAGGTCAACTGTATATTTTATGCAATGCAACCTAAAATATAAATGAATAGGTTAAAATAAATGTTTTATTTTTCATTTTCCATCTTTCGTGACATATATACGCCTAAAAGATATAAACATTTTTTTTGCTTTGAAAAGTCATATATGATTACGGTACCTGTAGTTCTTGCCTGAATATAGGACATTGAAAATATTTATAAAATTTCATTGTTAAACGCTCCGTTATAAAAACAACTAGTTGTCAATATTGTGATATAAATGAAATATAATGATTAAGTGGATTGACTGTCGTGTTTGTGTAAATATACACTGATTTGTTTGACCTATTGAATGCTCTCTATCAAATTATATTGCTACAGTATACTTAAATTGATTACGGTAAATGCAATCCAATATAAAAACAGGCCTAATGATTTGCTATCTGATACTAAAGAAAATAATAAAAACTGAAGTATAGTTGCTCTATCTTATAATTAGGGCGTGTTATGTACAAAACAATGATGATGGTCCTAGTTTTGATCGATTTGATATCGTTTTCATGATATTGAGTATCATTTTATTTATAGCCATCAAGTTTTTAGAGATAGCAATAGTACATTTTTTCATGGGTAAATTAGGTCATATCGTCTTCGAACTTAACAAATTGATATGTGTCGTATAGCACACTGTGATTACTCATTCGTAAAATGAGGCTATAAATGGCTTAGTAATTCAAATTCAGGTGCGACTTAAACATTTGAAGATTTGTATTATATTTGAGGTCTATTAAAAGAATGTAAAAATGAATACATTTATAATCATAATATTCATTAATGTGGTATCCATATGGAAGACATTGGCATCAGGTAAATTGAAAATACATTTTTGGTTTGATGCTGCATTGCTACTGAAGGAATATAATTATTTCAAATTTATCCATGTTTTACTTTACTTCTTTAATGCATTCGTGGCAAGCTAGTGGTTATATATGCATTTTAGCAACCAAACATTCATTTCGTATGGTATATTTTCACAGGAGGATTTTGCGCAGTAGGAAATGGAGAGACTCCAGTGTTTGCAACAAATATAGGACCTTCTGGACTGTTTATAGTGAGCAAAGAAACAAATATGGAACACGTATGTGTTACACTACACGCCTATTATTTTGAACAAACCGTTCAACAACGATTTTATATGTTTTTTGTGGAAGAGAAAACTATCCAGAACTATCTATTTAAGAATATTCTTCAACAAATGTCAATCATAGTTTTATAATAGTTTTAGTTATATATTGAATCTGACTGAACTTATTTTCATATGTACCTCCAATTTAAGGAACTACAAGCAAATGAGACGATTGACGCTCGATTGAATGATGATTCACTCTTTAAACTCTCGACGCTATGTGTCGCGACAACTGGGAGCTCCATTCTCTTTGTGGTTGAAAATAAAAATGGCTTTGAATATTTTGAAACGGTACACTTTTACACGTTTGAAATATATTAATATATATTCATAATTTGAGAAATGGAATTGCTATCAAAATGATATTCAATTTTATGTTGATATATAAGATATAATACGAACTTATATTATACTATAATCTGATTCATTTTGTTAATGCGATTGTATTGTTTGTGCTTTATGTAATTTACCATTCAAATGCTTACTTTGCAACAATCCCTAAGCAAGTTGAGATATTCCTTATTGAAAATGTCAATATGGTTAAAACATATAACTTGTTTATATCTACATTCCAGGTAACTCAATCAAACCCTATGGGCTTATTACGGAAATTTTGCTCTAGTGAACTTTTAAATAAGTTAGCAAGACGAGTATTTATCACAAATCAAGAGAATGAGACTGTTACGTTGTCTCGTTTTTTCATCAAGGGATGTGTCGGTGGTCAAATAGGAGTTCAATGTAAGATAAAATGAGTGATTTAATCCTCACGTTAAAAATACATAAAGTTATTTTTTAATTTGGAAAGCAATAAGACTTGCTTAGGTTAAAGATAAACGTTATTGAATCACTTTCAATGAACAAAATCAACGGCGTTAAAAAATGCACTAAACTGCAGATTATTTATTTCAAAACAAAGATAGATTTTAATTAATTGTAACATAATCATGGTGATTTTCACCCACATACAATGGCTAGCTTACGACCTGATAACTCTCCAAAACGTATATCGTGAAATGAATCGTGATTGTACTTTTAAAATAAGACTTCAATTGTCTCACAAAATATTACATTGCCCAGTTCGGATTTAATATATGGAATGACGCAGAGGATTTCGTGTTTAATGCTTACGTGTTGAATGGTCAGGCTGAATACCTATCATATTAACCTATCATATCGTAATGCTTATAAATGATTTCGATTTAGTCGGTGATTGTGGCTGGACTCAATATGAAGACGCAGGCATAGAGGGAGGATCTCTGCCAGGAGAACAGATTATCAATGGATGGAGAGCTAGACCAGATGAGTTTCCATGGCAGGTGCGTGAATATATCAAGTAGCTCAATAAGTGGTTTTGCACTAAAAATGTCACTAAAAATGTCACTCAACATATGGTACTCTTAGTTTCATATATCATTAAAAAATAGCAATGAAGTTAATATGAAAATGCATGGGTATGAAATGCAACGGATATACGTCCTAACAATATTGATTTCCGTTAGACTAATCAACATATTTATCAAAAAAGCAGTTAGATCCTTACCGTTTACCGTGGCCAGGTACAATAGATATATAGAACATATTATGTATTCTATCATGGATTTGAAGGTTCAGCTTCTGTCGTATTGTGGTAGCGACCAGCATTTTTGCGGCGGATCAATTATTGATAAAGAATGGATTTTGACAGCAGCGCATTGCGTAGACTGCACGTACGTTGGAAAATAGATTAACACACTTTTATAATATATAACATCATTTTTCATATGTAAAAATATGTTTGTCTGAATTGTGTAATCATACTTTTGTTGCAAGGCAGTATTGCTTAGATCAACCTTATATCTAGCGTCCGATTTATCTGTAAATCTAAATGTTACTAAAATATGTTTTTATTGTGTTTTGGCATCATGCCTATATATTTTGTTCATTAATGAACCATGGATGATTTAACTTTCAAATGAAGGTTATTGAATGTTCACATATACCATAATATATATTTTACTACTTATATTATCACAGGGTTGCTGAAAACATAACTGTGGTAATGGGGACCGACTCTATTTGGACTTTGAGCGACTCAGCACAAATTGCTTATGGCATTGTATGTTCTTGTTCTTCAATGTTTAAAAGTCTAGATAATTGTTTGTTGATTTGTTGATAAACTGATTGTTACTTTATACGACATGAATATGCCTGTTCATGATTGTTCGATGCAGATTGGACTACAAAAAAAATATTCATTTTTTTTAATTAAGTAGTTTACTTATTAGTTTTAGAGTAATTTTGCAATGACGTTTTTCAATGTGTTAATGTTTTACATTGAAGGAGCTAATTCTGCATCCATGGTTTGATCAGGACCAATTCTTATATAATGATATAGCATTGATAAAGATATTCCCGCCTATT
>LQRL01125497.1:53904-67271 GCA_001703475.1 Hydroides elegans
CGTATATAGAGTTGCAGACCTGAGACAAGGACTGGTTTCCGTGTTGCTGGTCTAGTTCTATGCACTTTTCTAGACGACAACCTTTGATCCTATTACAGTTTTGTTTGAAACAATTACTCTTTCATTTAACATTGAGATATTATTCTCTCTATTTCCCTGATATTTAGGCCATCTTTTTCATAGTTACTTCATTGGTTGTTCCTCCGAGCTTGCGTTAGGTTATGAGGAGTGTAGGTATATAGGGGGGGGGGAGGGTAGGGTGTGGTGTGGTGTGATGTTAGGATCTTGGGTCCCAACCATTGACTTCTATTTTGGATTGTTCTCCGGTAAATTCTTTTTCGCTTCTTATACAACGAAAACATTTATTTTAATCGGGGCCGCGCTTTTGCTTAGGACCCAAAGACAATCCATTAACCCGGACCTTGCCCTTTGAGCAAGGATACGAGAGTGTGATGATATTTGAGTCTGCTGATGGGACACATCAAATATTTGTGCGAGAGAGTCCTCATCATCCAACCAAAGAGCCCAATAAGCAAGACGTTCCCTGACGTCCCCTGAGTGGACGTTTTTTTTGGGACTCATATGAAAGTGTTTCGGTCGTCATTTTTTTGTCGTGGAAGTTGAAAGGAATCTGCCACGACGTCGCGTCGATATAGGACGTCATGACGCCATGAAAACCCCATACAATGTGTATTCATAAGGAATGGGAACTCGCCCGAAATAGGCCACTCGATGATATGACCATTCTTTTCGAATTCTACAACGTAAAACTGTGTAGCAGAAAAATATAAGGATCTAAAACATAATTTGAAAACAAATGTGACGTCAGTTTCCCTTTTACTCATCGGGCTGTTCGATCATATGTGCACTCGCATGTGACAGGCGGTGAACGCGGTGGCCCCATTGTGCTTATTGAATTGACAGAGGAAGGAGAAACGGGGTCATCCATTTTCGGTAGGGCATGGAGTGAGTTTTTAGGGTTATTCGGTTATTCGGCAAACAAGGTTCGGTAAAATGGTTAAAATACGAGCTACCAAATCCGCAAAATAAAACTACGTCATTGTAACAGTTATGCAACGTCGCGCAACCTTAAATCCATTCGGCTGTTCGATCATATGTGCACTCACATGTGACAGGCGCTGGACGCGGTGGCCCCGTTGTCGTCGTGCTTATTGAATTGGGAGATGCATGTGTGCTCAGGAGGGAAACTGACAGGGGAAGGGGAAGAGGGGAAGGGTGAAGGGGCGGAAGGGATCATCCATTCTCCGGATGGAATGGGGCGAATGTTGGGTTCTTTAGGTGTATATTTCAGAGATAGAATTTTGAAACTGGGCTTGTATCAATCGAATGAAAGTAACCTGCGACCCTTAACTGATTCGAGATGCATGTGGACTCCAGAGAGAGTGACAAGGGAAAGGGGGAAGGGAGAGAGGGAAGGTGTGGAGGGGTCATCCGTTTTTGAGTTGAAATGGAGGAAATTATATGGTTCTTTGGTTCTTTTGTGTATACGGGAATGCTTTTTTGAAACTGGACTAGCATTAATTGAATGAATGTAACCTGTGTCCCTTAACTGATTCGAGATGTATGTGTGCTCTAGAGATAAGGTGACAGGGAAAGCGGAAGAGAAAAGGAGAAGGGGCGGAAGGGGTCATGGTTGTGGTAAGGGATGGAGGAATGTTGGGTTTTGGAGTGCTTATTTGTTTTGTTAATGAATTTTTAGGAACTGGTATAGGAATAATTGAAAAAAAGATCACTTGCTCTCTCGACCTGAACCTTATTTAAGATGTGGTAAAAATGTATTTTGTGCCCCAGTTATTTTCAAATGTGCCTCAAGACTCAATGTGGGTGGTTGATTGTGGCAACTTACCAAACCCAAAATTGGTTCGAAAACCAGATGGATTAAAGAAGAGATGCAATAAGTCTGAAGGCAATAAAGTTACGTTCGATTGTATACCATTATCAAACAAACAATCAGACAATCAAAACGTTTTAGCAATTCATCTGCAAAACACAATGTAGTCCTAACAATGATTTACTGGTCTTAGAATTCCCGTATCCAATGCAATAAGTTGAATGATCGCAATTTCGAACATCTTTCTCATTAGGTCTATTCAGTTAATAGCGTAGTTTGAAGGTAAAGAGACGCATTTGTATTGAACGATTCCGAATCTCATCGTATTCATTAGCTTTTAGCGAGATGCCGCAATTTTATAGGTTTAAGCTTAAATGCAGTGAATATGCTCTCTGGATAATGAATTATCTAGTTTTTTTTTAAAGATTTACGTTCAATGCACAAACATGCTTTATATAAATGTAAATATAGCGCTACAAACAGGGCTGGTGTTTTCTAACTAATCGAACCTCAAAACCATTGTTTTACATAGGATTTTATTTGTTAGGTAACGTTTAAGTTTGACGGGGTTTATGTGTATGTGTCTAAGTTGTTACAATTTATACCGTAAAAAGACTTACCATAATATCACCATGGAGATGTCCAGTATTGCCCGGGAATACATGCAACTTGTCAAAGTGCATCGTCACTTTAGAATCGCCTATAATTAGTTTGTCCACTGAGGCATTATGGGGCCGATAACCTTCATGTCTTTGCACCAAAGATCCACCTAAATTAGAATTGGGTACTTGGACTTGTGTCCTCAAATTGCTGCGCCCATTCAAAGGGGATTTCGTTGAATCACGTTGTAAATCCTGCTGTTCTCGTGTCAAACGAGATGTTGCTGAATATTGTCGCTGCGAATCTCGATCGGTATCACCACTTGATCTCGTTATATCACGTAGCGAAACTGGCTCATTTAATCTCCTTGTATACGAATCTCGGTCGATCACACTAGATCTCTTTAAATCACGTGGCGAGACTCGCTCATTCCAACTGAATCTCGTTAAATCACGTTCCATATCTCGCGGCGGTGGCACATCGCGTTGCCTTTTATCGCCAACCTTTTCGACCATCCCTGTCTCCTCATCCGTCGAATCCCCTAAAATCCCAATCATCTCTACATTTCCCGCCACTCCTACTATTCCCTCGATTTTCTCATCAGTGTCTTCCTCTTCGCAATCACGCAGACGACAGTATGATTTGGCGCCATTTCTACGGTGGTTGCCAAGGCGACAACCGTTGGCAGACGACAATGATTGGAGCGGAACGCCGTCATAAAGATCGTCATCGTCATCCTCGTCACTCGCTGTTTCCGGTTGAAGGGGTGACGGCGGATTAGAAAGATGATTGGTTTGGTGAAGAGGTGGTAGTTTTGATCGCTTATCCATGGTTTCTTATTATTGGTGGTTTGTTGATAAGTTAAATCTTTTATCCATAGTAATTTCATCGGTGGATGCGTGTTACGTTTTGTCCATCGTTATTTTCTTGTATGAGTAAATGTCATATACGGAGAAATAGGACCAAACTCTATATTGTTCTCATTCGTTGAAACTTAAAATTAACATCTCCCAAAACTATTTTAAGACAATAATCCAGTTTGCACCTTCAAGCATCTTTCTCAATATAATTGTCCATAAAAACCACTGTATAGCCTTTCTGCATCGGTTATACTATTTATTTCATTAATATAATCACATATCCATTTCACTGCCTTCATTCCATCTATTCCATCTATTCAATGGAAACCCATGGTCTCCTTCAATTAATGTATTCGCCATCACAACAAAATGTGGGAAGAAACGACCCTCACTTCTCTCCCACTCTATCAGACCCCTGTTTGGAGGCAGGTTGTTGGAGAGCCCATCTGAACTACTCAACGTAATCAAACTCTTTCTCTCACTTTCTCTCGCTTGGTTACGCAGCACGAGAGAAAGTCATTGTGGGTTTAAGAACCTATTCGAATTAGTTATGTACGTTACACGAACGTCGTAACAGATAACGGACACGTTGACGACGTTAACATGCTAGATTATGAGCGTTTTGTGACGTATTATGGACGATGAACTTTTTCTTAGAGGCGACGTCGCGTACACGTCAAAGATATGGTGTGAGCCTCAAGCGATGTTATTCTGGCCATAAAGCTGTTCCCTATGACGTTATGGGGTCTTATTCATAAGCATGGAGGTTGCAACAAACCGCTTGCATCCCGAAACATAACTGCCTTAATACGGAACGGGTTAACACATATCTTGTTTGAGTTAGGGAAGTTTATCCGAGTAGGTCCTATTTCCTGACCAAAGGTGTGCCAAGGCGCTTATGGCTCCCATACGAGTGGTAAACCCTGCTCATAGAGACATAAACAGTTAATTGCTAGGTATGGATTTGTTTTGTCTTATAACAGACCGGTGTTTGTTAATGACCTGATGGTGTGCAGATATTGACTCAAAGAAATGGTGGTCTGTAACAAAGATCTACTTATTTTGGGTTGGGCATATGAAACCATTATATGACATGCGATTTCACCATGTATAGTTTTGACATGTCAACATCTTCTTTTTTTGAAGATACTATACAATTATAACATATAGCATGTTATTGAAGCGAATTGACAGCTTATCGTAGGCAATTCAAAATTTCTAAGCAACCACCATTGGTGAATGACCAAACTGTATAATATGAGATGGAGGTCCACTAAATAATGAATGGACTTTATTTATAGCATTATGATCAGTGTGATAAAGAAGGTCCATTTTTTCATATTTGGGCTATATTTCTGATTCTCACCAAATGCCAGAGCAAAGGTCCTGGTTAATTGATCTAGGGGGTGAAATCAGAGCCAAGGGCCAGTAAGTTGCATACTAAATAACTGCCAGTTCGTATTTATAACCCATGTAATTGGACCAGGAGCTTAGTTTAAAAAAACAATATTCGGTTAATGCGAGGCTCAAGTTATTTATATGCATGATATTGATGAACGTAACTCCAAATGTTCCAAATATAATTATATAAGGATAATAAAACTGATGCGACGTCATTCAGATTTGTATGCATCAAATGCACGACATCACAACCTCGTTATATTGCCTTGAATTAATTGGATGTTCATTATTGTACCTCATCCTGTGAACAATATCTTTCATCAAAGCAAATAGAAGTAAAGTTCACTGCTGGACTGATTGTTTACTAAATGCAAGAAATGACTTCTTTGCGGATAACAAAAGCGTCGCTCTGCTTTTCAGGTTTCGAATTCATCCCTGTTTCCAATCACACATAGAATTAGTCTCATCCTAGCCCCCAAGAGATTCAGGTTTGATTAACTCTCGCTCTGGTAAGAATAGTGAAAGGTTCACTGAACCTGTAGTCATCAACTAATCCGACCACCCACCACCTGTTTTTGTGTTGTTTTCTCCAAAATTTAATTTCCGTTAATTTTAAGGACGGCGGAATGTCGCCCTTTCATGTATTTTTCAGTAGCACCTGTATTGGTCGAACCTATTTGAATACAATTCCGCGCAAATAATGTCCGCAATCTCGAAAAAAGTCAGTGCCATGTCATCAAAAATGCTGCTTAAATCTAATATAGCTGGCTCTTCTATGATATTCATTTTTAATTTCGCAGTTATCGCAGCAATATACTAGTAACGGATAAACAGTGATTCCGTCAAGAGGTTTGATTGAACGTTGGGTTAGATTACGATTCGATATAAAGCAACGATTTTGCACACAGTATTGATGAAGGCTAAATATAGATGGAATTTTGCGACTACGCTTTCCATCAACCTACGGTCGTCAAATTCACTGGCATTGCATCTTGGTTGCGAGGAGGGTTCGGCCTATTAAAATGTATAATTAAGGGGCCTGGCCACATAGAGAGAAGCCGTTCTCCTAAGAAATCGTTGTAATAAATATCTAGCATTTATAAAATGGGGGTCAGAATTGAATTGCGGTCCTCGAGAGTCAACTCGCTTTTTATGTTTTTGTTAATATTTTTCAATGCATTAAACAAATGAAAAGAACACCGATAGCGGAAAAATGTGACCTCAATGAAGCAATGAAAATGCAACAACCAGACCATACACCTATGAGCGCGTATAAAACGAAACCCCAGCGCGTCCTGGTGCGCTTTTTTGCGTCCTGAGGACGCGTATGGACTCGTATGGTTTCGTCCATACGAGTACTGGGTAAAACATAGGACTCGTCCAGATGCGCTTTTTTCTATTGTCCTAAGTGACACATTCACAAACCTATATTTACACAAACCCCTAATCGGCGCCATCTCATGACATATACATGCTATTGTGTTTGCCTGAATTTCAAGCATAGGGACAAAAAAATTATAAATATCTTCACCTGGTTTCCTTAATCTACATGTATATGTATAGTTTATTGTAAAGTGTAACGTTACCGTTTTTGAAAATAAAAATTATTTTAGGGTGACCAATCTCCAGTCAGTCTCCCCGATATTTCCCTGATCCAAAATTTATGCTGGCCCGATCTAAACTACTACTTTATAACCAACTACATGTTTAGCTATATATATTTAATATACAGGCGCCACTCAAATTTTAGAAAAATTATATAATGTGAGCGCCGAAGGCGCGAGCGAATTCATTTTAGAGTAATCATAATAAATAACAATTAAAAACTATAAAGAATTTTTTTCCTGATATATAATGAAATGCCCTGTTTTTTTATCGATTTTCTCTAAAAAGGTCAATTTTCCCTGATTTGATTATGGAATTTTTAATTTCCGTAATTTTCCTGACGCTGGTCACCCCGTTATTTATACGTTTCTTTTAACCATTTTTCAATAAATGATGTTATCTTTTTTGTGCGATTTCTTTTTTAATGAACACAATATTTCATAATAATGAATTCCACTTATGGATCGACTAAGATTGCAATTCACATGAGGATTAGATGGTAAACGGTCAAAAGCCCTCCCGGTCAAAAACCCTCCCGGCTAAAAGCCCTCCCATTTTTGCAAGGTAGGCTGAAAGCCCTCCCGGCTAAAAGCCCTCCCGGCTAAAATCCCTCCCATTTTCTGTAAGGAAAAATAAAATGTTTTCGCATAGTATATAAAATATTGGTATACTTGTTGTGTGTATAGCATAGAGTGGGATCCATGGATTATGTTAATCCCATTCTGAACAGTCCATTCATTGCGAGGGACCGTGGTTCCTTTGTGACCGTTATCACCAACGGATAACAATGGGGATTAGGGATCAGATGATTAGCGCACCGATGCGAACAGTGACCATGCATGTTATTGTATGATAAACACGTTTTGAGTTATTGAAGATATACAAAAATCAATAAAAAATAATATAATATATTTTATATTTACCTTACGAAAATGGGAGGGCTTTTAGCCGGGAGGGCTTTTAGCCTACCATGCAAAAATGGGAGGGATTTTAGCCTGGAGGGCTTTTGGCCGGGAGGGCTTTTGTCCTACGACCGGATTAGATATATGTCTGCTCTTTTATGCAAAGGGACAATGAGGGACCGCGGTTCCTTTGTGGCTTTAGAACCAAAGGATCACTTAAGGATTAGAATTAGAACGCCAATGAATTAGTGAAGCAAGGGTTAGTACGCTTATATTTTAAACATTTTTCTACAATGTGGCTCTAAAATCTTGACGATTTTTGCTGTTTTTAATAACTTATTAGAGCTTATTTTTACATTTAAATTTTGAAGAAAAAAAATCATACTAAACGTTTATAGATTCATAAATGTAGTAAGATAACTATTTTCGTTCAATTTGACTCTAAATTCATGACAAATGTTGCTGTTTTTGATCACATATCAAGCTTATTTTTTACTACTTAAAATTGAATAATCAATATTGTAAAAAAAAACATGTTAATGAAACTGATTGTCCATGAAAGGGAAACAGAAACAAGTATCAAACACAAAAGCAAACTAACCCTTAAGATTATTCGATATTCTCACTTTGTTTACATAATGAGTTATTTCCCAGGATGACTAGGATTAGTAGAACAGTACACGAGACAATTTGTAAATAAAGTCTCTATATGACAAAAATGTCAATGATGAACAACTACGTACAAATGAAACCTCGATACGTGTCTGGACGCGTCCTAGTGCGTCCAGACGCACTAGGATTTTGTTTTTGTACGCGTACGGTTTTTGTTTCATACGCGCTCATAGGGGTATAGTCAATGTAATGCTATAATAAGTCAACCCCGGATGAATAATTCATTAGATCCTGTTCAAGCCATTTTTCTTGCCTTGTTACTCATATACATGAACATGCATGGGAATGCTTCAGGACATGAATGTCTGACAAATGAATCTTTACACCATCGAGATATAGGTAATTTCTATACATACTAAATAATAAAGGCTGAGTTAATCCCGATTAAACCACCTGGTTTTGGAGCTAACGGATGGAAAGCAATCGGCCCTACTAATCAAACATATCCTGGAAGTCTCGTTGGATGATAATTCATTAATGTATAATACTTGAGCATCTAATGAATTTATCTAATTTCACGGTATCTTAACCTTTTGAAGGAGTACTCAGTGGACACTTTGAGTCCGCTAATTAACACCATTGAATCCTATCAATATAAGAGTCTAGTCCCAGCCCGACGAGCGAGCGTTCTGGTCTAAGCAGTGAGATGTGACAGGTCCGCAACCTTAATCTACAGCACACCATAAACCATCCTGTGATTAAGGTTATTATTCCTTTTTTAATAATCAAGTCGAAATACAGAGTCAAAGAAAGCTATCAAAATAGTTTTATTAGTAATAATCATATTTCAATATAGGGCTATATAATTGATGCCCACATTTACATCATGTTATCTGTTTAATTAGAAGATAAGCTAGACATTGGAATTTATAAACTTATGAATGCAGCATATAATATCACATTGTATGGAACATTTACCCTATTTAAGACACTTTGGTCCCTTACACTTCGATCCTTTCAACTTCGCCTGCTGCGGCTAAGACCCATTTTGGACAGTTCTACTCTTTTTTTAAAACAAAACAATTCGGCCCCTAGTCGAAAGACAGTTCGACAACTTTTACCGGACATTTCGGCCGGTTTTTGAAAGTCACTTACAATCCATTACATTCCGCCCCTTCATCTGGTGTCCCCTCTTTCCAAAGAAACGAGGGAACAAGGATCGATTAGCGACAGTGCCTATAATTGAATCGTGCTTCTCATTTATCCCGTCATGCTACATGGAGGCACAAGATAAATAAGACTCCACTGATAATATGACCCCCATCAATGTTTTTTGGGCATAGCTCCTTTATTCAAGCCTCAAATTGGATTCCTTTGTTTTCGCTTAATATATTAATAAAAATAATGAATGATGCATCGGGAAGATAAATAAAACTCAACAAGCATATCAGGAGATGCATTTATCGAACCCGATGCAAATTTAATGTAACGTGATTCTAGGAAAAGTACATGTAAATACATCGTAATGTTGGGTTAAGGAAAATAAAACTTACCATAATAGTGTTTTCTTCAAACCAAAGCGGGCTACAAAAGCTAGATTCCACATCATTCTCCCTAACACATCCTTTCTCCAAAGAATCAGAATCCACATCCTTAGACTCCCTTAGATCTATATTATCATTGTCTATATTGCAAAGAGGAAGATAGGCATTATCATCTTGCGATAAATCACTACGTGAATTATCGTGATAAACAAGCATTGGCACTCCATCAAACAGCTCATCGTCACTTGAATTAGAATTTTCAAATGAGTAGATGGTTATAATTTTTTTGAGAACCTGCAGTCATTTTATTTTAATGCATGCAAGAGGCAACCTGGCTCGTTTTATAAAGATTTGCCCTTTTACATTTTGGGAAGTTTGCTTGCATTGAATTCTACATTTTCAAATTCTAGTCCATTCATTTAAAATGCCTTTTTCGACACATTATAGTATCACATGATACTTGAAAAAATATACTGCATAAGCGGATATTTGAGTAGAATACTATCTAGATATTTAACTTGTGATGTTGATCAGTTGTGATTCCAATAAAATAATCTATCGATACGTACTTTATATGAAATAAGACCGCATTTTCATTTCCAGTCCTGACAATATATCAATTCACACCATGATATAAATACCTATTATTTGCCGAGTTCTTATTCAAATTTGATAGAATCTACATATTGCGAAACCCGAAACAAAATAGTTGCGGAGAAATATAATCCTGCGAAGAAACCATTAGCATCTCAAATCATGACGATATATCAATTCACACCATAGTTTAAAATACAACCTTTCTCAATAACCTTATAACGAAACTGCTAGCGAGATGTATCTCAATACTAGTCCGGTCGATAATACCACCCAAATATGATTCCGTGTGCATTGCTTGTTAAATCTTGAAACTATACATTTTCTGAATGGTCTTAAGGTCCTCTTTAAAATAAAATATGTTTCCATTTTTTATTTTGAATATTAAGGTATGAAAATTACGATGGCCGAAAAGCCCATCTTAGCAAGAAAAACGTCAATGATAATTAACGAAACATTTTATTTGAACAGAATTCTCTTAAGATAAACATTTAAAACGGTTTCTAAGACTAAATTGAGAAAATGGCTAATCATTTATTACCCCAGATTATCATTTAAAAGATTACGAGGGCCGGGAAGTGTAATTTTTCATAGCTTGGAATCACCATATGTCAAACATCGGTATAACTGCCGATTGTTAGAAATATATAATAATATTGAATTGATTTTTAACTATCATTTATCAAAACACACATTGTTGGTCAATCTATTGAATTACGATGGCCCATGAGCACGTTTCATTTATATTCTTTCAATCGTAACAATTAGGAATCTAGGAATATTAATGATCTATTTCAACATGTTTTATACAAGATTAATTTTGAGTAATACAGACCACATAAACATTTTTTTTTCAAATCAGAAAAACATTTGAAAAATACGATGGCCAGAAAGTGTAATTTATTTGTATAGCTACCAATCAGCGTTCTCAAGAATCAGCATAACTATCGACGTTACAAGTCGATAATAGCATTAAACTACATATTATCTATCATTCTATCATTACTATATGACACGTTTTTATTGTTTCGCTAAATTACGATGGCCCGTAAGCACGTTACTCTAACAATCTATAAATCATACGAACAGACAAACATATTACAAATATATAAGCCCTAAAATAATCACTACAACTTGTATACAAGATTATTCAGACCAATCTATATAGATGATAGTATAGATACCGCATAGTGATCCTTTTATGTATTCTGTTTGCTTTGTACAACAATTGCAATGTAGGCATGGATAATAAAGCAATTGTTTTAATAAATAAAATCAATTTCTGAAACTTAAATTAAAATCGAATAGCATTTGAAATCTGACAATGAATAAACTAGTGATCTTAATATGCTGATTAATTTACGATCCAATATTAATTTGCCAACTCTCAATCTCAAAGTAGCCATAGATTAAGTATTTGTCTTTGCTGTCACATCAGCATACTACATCATATCTCACAGGCGTCGCTTTGAACCCCTGTGTGGAGGGGTAGTGGTCTTGAGCAAAGGGCATTTTAAAGGACCAAAGGTAGCATTAACCATGAACCCCTGCCCTATCGTGTACGTGCGTTGCTATCATCTCTATTTATGAGTAGTTATGACAAAGTTAATGAATCAGAATCAGACGGAGTGTAAAATACATAAGTGAATGCTTACAATCACAAGTCCTGCATTCGTCTCTACATAGTGCTCATAAACTAAATTTGTGAGCTAAAGTAAAAACCACTCCTACATGGACTATCGTAAGCAAAATCTTTCGTGTCAAATTTTGCGGTTATGCGTATCGATGTTTTCGTTTATTCGTTTATCGTTTATTCGGTTGTACGGTTGTTCATTTATTCGGTTGCTCGGTTATTCGTTTATTCGGTTATTCGTTTATGCGTATCAACATTTTCGTTCATCCGTGTTCGTTTATTCGGTTATTCGTGTTTGTTTATTCGTTTATTCGTATCAGCTGTCCAAATAGGAGTGGTTTTGACTGTAAGTGCCAGTCATGTGTACATTTTTGCATGTTTCGGTTTCCCGTTTTTTCCGCATATCGATGGTGACGCTCTATAGTATTCTGAGTATGATAAATATGTTTGTAAAATTAGAATACGATATTTGTGTTTATCCACAACGGTGTTTCAAAATTGATAATGTGTGCAAAATGAATACGAAGCGAAGTACCAGCATCATTCCATAGTTTACGAATTATATATGAAAGAGTGTAAGAGTTGGCAAATAAATATTGAATAGTAAATTAATCAGTACATTACGATAACTTGCTTATTCATTGTCAGATTTCGAATGTTATTTAGTTTTGCTTTAAGTTGCAGAAATTGAGTTAATCTATTATAACAATTGCTTTATTATCCATGTCTACATTGCAATTGTTGTACAAAGCACATAAGAATACATACAAGGATCACTATGCGGTATCTATATTAGTATCTATATGGATTAGTCTGAATAATCTTGTATACAAGTCGTAGGGATTATTTTAGGGGTTATATATTTGTAATATGTTTGTCTGTTCGTATGATATATAGATTGTTAGAGTAACTTGCTTACGGGCCATCGTAATTTAGCGAAACAATAAAAACGTGTTATATAGTAATGATAGAATGATAGATAATATGTAGTTTAATGTTATTATCGACTTGTAAAAGTCGATAGTTATGCTGATTCTTGAGAAACGCTGATTGTTAGTTATACAAATAAATTACACTTTCCGGCCATCGTATTTACCAAATGCTTTTCTGGTTTGACAAAAAAATGTTTATGTGGTCTGTATTACTCAAAATCAATCCTGTATAAAACATGTTGAAATAGATTCTTAATATTCCTAGATTTCTAATCTTATGGTTTATAGAATATAAATGTAACGTGTTTATGGGCCATCGTAATTTAGCGAAACAATAAAAACGTGTCATATAGTAATGATAGAATGATAGATAATATGTAGTTTAATGTTATTATCGACTTGTAAAAGTCGATAGTTATGCTGATTCTTGAGAAACGCTGATTGTTAGTTATACAAATAAATTACACTTTCCGGCCATCGTATTTTCCAAATGCTTTTCTGATTTGACAAAAAAATGTTTATGTGGTCTGTATTACCCAAAATCAATCCTGTATAAAACATGTTGAAATAGATTCTTAATATTCCTAGATTCCTAATCATATGGTTTATAGAATATAAATGTAACGTACTTATGGGCCATCGTAATTCAATTGATTGACCAACAATGTGTATTGTAATAAATGATAGTAAAAAAATCAATTCAATACCATTAAAATACTAACAATTGGCAGGTATACCGATGTTTGACATATGGTGATTCCAAGCTATGAAAAATTACACTTCCCGGCCATCGTAATCTTCTAAATGATAATCTTGAGTAATGAATGATTAG
>LQRL01125511.1:8035-38572 GCA_001703475.1 Hydroides elegans
AGATATTTGATAGATTAATATAGCATATAATATGTATACATTGGATTGCTTTGAGGTTGCATTTAACAAGTTATTGTGATAACAGAGTAGACAAAGACTGTTTAGATTGTTTTTTTACTTTTCCATTCACTGTTTTTCTATGTTTATGAGATCGCAAGATACGTCACGTTATTCGTTGAAGCGATTTCATAAAACCAAACCAAACAGTGAAAATCGTATCCATCTATTTAAATCGCACGGTTTATGTAACCGCTGCTTTATTGATATGCAACAGCATTGATAATTCATCATGCAGTTAATCCTTCATATCTCGTTGTCATTCTATATTTCCTAAAACCCCCGAAATATGAAGCTTTGACAATGTATTCTATCAACACTGCGCTAAATTAAATGAAGCGTTATATTACAAAACACACTTTTAGCGGGTTTCGGGCATGTTAGGACTATACCATATTTCATCTTTTTTCGATGACATTTATAGATAAATCAGAACATAAGTGTTAATATATATGAACTATAACCAAACTGATTATTGCTTGTTATTGCTTGTTTTAAGGCTCTTATAGGATGCTGGTTTCTTCCATCTTGTAAAAGTAAAGTTGTGTTAAGTTTTCTTAAGATAGTAAGCACAGATCAAAGCATATTGTGACTAGAAAATAATATCCGATAATTTCATCCGTCTCAAACACCAGTGCAATAATTTGAAATAAAAGAAAGAATAACTACTTAAATCTAATATTATTCTAGTGCGAAAAGAACATACCCACTCGGCAAACAACTTCCTAAGAACGTCCTGATCACGTAGTTTTACGTCCCGACGTCCGCGACGCAAATAGGACGTCGCTACGATGTAAAATACGAGACGTCCCATCAATGCCTTTAAGTGACGGGTTAACGACGTGTTTTTATGACGTGACCAATTAACATGTCCGTATAACGTCTCTAATTAGACGTTGTCGCGACGTGTTTTAAGTCGACCTTGTGACGTTGTAAATATGACCTGACCCTCACGTCGCAATATGACGTTGTAAGTACATTATATCCTGATCGTGACGTGATTCGACGTTACAAGGACCCAATAAAGAGACAAACTTACGAATTTAACTTACTGTCAAATAGCACTGCGAATACCCCTCGAAAAAATGAAAATTTGGATTTTGAACTATTTTTACTTTGATAATTGTCGCTTTCGAATAATAGGAATAATATGGTTCAGTTAAATATCTATCATTTTCGCCAAAATTGTATATATATGATATTTATAAGAAATCTATTTTAGATTTTTAAATAAAAAAGGGCGGGAAGTTTAAATAACGTCAGAAAAATGACGTCCCTAAAACATTCATACATGACGAAATGCAGACCACTTTAGGACGTCGCATTTTAGGTCTTAGCGGACGTCTTTCACTGAACGTCCTCTCAGTGTCAGATATTGACGGCGAAACGACGTCGAAAAAATAACGTCCGGCAAACTTTCACCTGGGCTCAATCTAGGACCAAGAAAGGACGTGCGTAAATGACGTCGCACGGACGGGAATAGGACCAACCTTTGCCGAGTGGGTATACTGTATGCATCAATATTTTTTTTTTTCATTAACAATTTTTTTCTCGTTACAAGAGGTTAACGCACAAGAAGTGTATGCATTTTACACTAAAATCGGGACAAACTGTAACAGATGAATGGGTTTATCTTAAAACGGAACAGCCCCTTGTCGTGCATAGAATCCTTGATTTTTTTTGGGGGTATTCAAAGTAAACACGTCTAAATAATGTCAATATATTGATTCGCATGATGTGGTGGTCTAATAAATAGAGAAATTTGATGATAGAATATCTTACATTTTATCTATGCTATGGATCCACCGATAAAAACACTTATAACAGCGTGTTTGTTTATTGTATATCTGTATCATTTTTGTTTTGCATTCCAACTTTTATAGCTCATTCAAACTACGACTCAAACTACATCTAACGCCTTATGAAACATTGTTTCTTTTTAAAACGCTTATCTAATTATAATTTGAATTTTGAAATAATAAATCAAAATATGGGACCTGATAAAAATACAGGCGCGGATCGTGATTATACTGAACCGCAGAGCCCCATGTTCGCCTATGAGCGTAAGAACAAACGGTGGGGCAATCATTTTTTATGTATAACTTATTAACGTTAACTGAAATGCGCCGGGAGCGCAATCTCTACCTCGGCACCAGGAACGATGTCCTGCATTCTCTTTAACCTTAATCTTAATTAATCTTGATTAATCTTTTTGGGGAACGCGTTAGTTTATGGTTAAGGTTAAAGTCGAGAATATGGGTCCTCGATCTTATCCAATAAACATACTTTTGAACGTTACACAGCACAGTTTTAACACTCATGAATGAATGTTATTTTCATATAAATACTAACTGTATGTTAATCTCATAGCATTTCGTTTAAAATCATAAATAGCAGTCTTTAAAAAGTGATAAATCATACCTTCATTTGACCGCACCAAGCCGACACAAACCAAAAATACAAATACGACATAAATGAGCATTTTTAATCGATATCACTGATTTTATTCAATGTTTATTGCTAGATACTGACTATCCTGTTTTCTGTTATTGCATATCCATTCAAAATATTTGATATAAACGCAATATGAAATCAGATGCATGTAATTGAATTATGTCACTAGAGGGTTTCATGCTAAACGGGAAATATTTTCTTTTTTTTTTTTTTGGAAATGCACACTTATACATTAATTTTGATATTAATGCATATATTTTCTATGCAGTGACATAATATTTAATTTAATAATGATTTATAAAAAAAATATTTGGTTGCTATTCATGCATATGACCTTTTTATGCATAGATATAGGTCAATGATAATGAAAATAGGATAGGTAAATATGAAGAAACGTAGCGTAACGAAATATGACACGATTAAGCTATGAAATAACACACACGAACAAACCTTTTATCGCACAGACAAGCACAATTCTATACGAGACATGATAAACGACAAAACGAAAATAAACATTGAAAAAAAAACGAAACATGTGCGAACGAATATTTTTACTCGTGTTGTGGGCTCGGTTAAGAGCTATTATTATTGAAAGAAATGTTTCAACGACACAGCAAACCGCTTCACATGATTGGAAAAAACGGCCAAAAAAGAACAAATACTATTTTGCTTAGACGTGAACGAAATATTGACATAAAATAGTTTGAAACTACAATTTCGCGTATGGTAACTGAACATTTTACATGTTATTAATTCAAAGTCAGTCTAGCATTCGTAAAGCAACTTTCGAATAATTTGTTAATATCTTCATGCATAAAATCCTCTATAATTATCTAAAAGGAAAGTAAAACGGAACATATTTTTGTATAAAGCAAACACTCATGGCGGTCACAAGATTCATTTGGCAAATATCAATGTATAAAGTATAAATTATGAATTATCTGTATAATGTCGTTAGCACTTTTTAAAACTTCCATATGATGATTTTCCAAGTTTACGAACATCCAGTGGCGGATCAAAAATCGAAAACTATATGGATAGTGCTGCTATTAAGTCAATCATTATGTCCCTGACACCTTCACATTTTTTACATTTTATTTTAGGCATTATCGAGCGAAAGACAACTTTGATAGTAGTATTTGCAAGTAGTATGAATGCATAATTATATATTTTATACGCATGCAAACATAGGTCAAGATACTCAGATATACAGTTAAAACCATTTCCAATTTGACTATCGTAAGCAAAATTATTCGTATTCGTTTATTCGTTTATTCGTATTCGTTTATTCGTTTCTCGTTTATTCGTATGCTTTCGTTTATTCGTAAGGTATCGTAAGCTATCGTAAGCTATCGTTTATTCGTAAGCTATCGTAAGGTATCGTTTATTCGTAAGCTATCGTAAGCTATCGTAAGCTATCGTTTATTCGTAAGCTATCGTAAGCTATCGTAAGCTATCGTTTATTCGTATGCATTCGTTTATTTGTTTATATACTACTTATTCATGATTAAGATATTCATAATCTAGCACATGATTATCAGTTCAGATGATAAATTTTACAATTAAAAATATGTTATCTACAAAGCAAAGTGACCCCCCCCCCTTTCATATAACCGATGCGTCACCCTTTAGTTCATAAATAGTGCCTTGTCTAATATGTTTAACTACTTAGTTTTACTGGTAAATAGAACATTCAATCGCACTGTCAATGTGTCAATTAGGTTATTGAAATGTTGTGAATATAAATACTTTGTACTTATTTTATACCCCTCATATGGTTTATTCGTAAGCAATCGTTTATTCGTAAGCATTCGTTTATTCGTAAGCTATCGTTTATTCGTAAGCTATCGTAAGCTATCGTAAGCTATCGTAAGCTATCGTAAGCTATCGTTTGTTCGTAAGCAATCGTATATGCGTATTCGTTTATTCGTTTATGCGTATTCGTTTATTCGTATTCGTTTAAATTAACATTGACGTTGATAAAAAAAAACACGGAAGCCACAGAAAATTGCCCTTTAAACAAATAAACATGTTAATGAATTGTTCTATTTCATTGCGAATTAGATAACAATTTATCTTGTTTTTTTTTTCGGGGAGATTTGATACATTGTGTTTCAAAATATAATATCTCTATTGCTGACACAATGGTATACTTTACATAAGATGTATTTTAAAACATAAATATTCCAGCAGTGAGATGATAACATATATGAGTGCATATTATCCTGTCACCTTTTACTAATCTAACAATACAAAGTCCTTTAAAAAGTGATGTTTATAGCAAAACAACAAGATGAATAAAATGAAATAATACCTTTAAATTCTATAATGCTACCATGGTAAAACGAAATGGCACATGTTTTTATAGATCTCAACGACATCAGTGTTATGCTATGGTATAGATATATATGAAAATATATATGATAAATATTGAAAGTGTTATATATATGAAAAGTACAAAGCTCAAATAATTGTTCTTATTGCATGGTCTCTCAAAATTATTTTGCTTCAACCACTGCAAAATATAAGATATTTTACTGTTTAGAATGACTGGCTGAATACCCTTGCCACCATAGGGTAAAGGGATTAAAATGCTTTATGCGATTATAAAACGCCAACTTTAATCACAAAATCGTACTATTTTCCGTCACTGACATTAGGGCCTGGTCACAATACCTAGCATTTCCAAGATTTGCTGTAATCACAACATACCATGTTTTTCAATTTAATCATTGCATTTATAAAGGTAGACTAAGGTAGTTATAGTTCGCCTAACGGATACATTGAAAAATGTAAGCGACCATTTTAATTTAAAACAGCAAAGACTGATTTCCAAAGCAGCCAAGACCCAAAAGAGTGTAAATTTTGAACGTTTCTAAGAAAGGTTATATTTATTACAATATTTATTTACGGTGGCTTTGTTCTTTTAGTGCCAATATATAACGTATAACCCTGCTTCAGCGGGTAGTATCTGAAGCAGGGTTGTCTCCCGAGAAACAATGGATGACTAATTGAGTACTTTGTGACACATATGTCGCTATTGGTGACATGGATTAAAGTGCAAGTTTACGGTCACATTGGAATCTTTTTTCGAGCTTTTTTCACACAAATAATTTCCAATGTATTCCTTATGAGTAAGTTTAATCAGAACATAACCACGAGCTTTTTTAAGAAGCTAGTCGAGTTTAGATTGCCCAAAAAAGAAATACATTTGAAGACAGTGTTTGTTTGAGAATATATTCTCAGAATTCTACCAATGTGGCCAGGCCATTTATGCAATTGAAACCAAAAGCGTTTATTGCTTATTTATTCAAGATAGATGCGGTTTATAGTTTCCTGAAGTAAATCTTTTTTAAAGCACAGTTTTGAAAAAAAAATCATGCGGCCAGACCCTTCAATGATACGTGTACAGCGACGTATTTTTTATCCAATCTTATTTTGTTATTGTCTATAAAAAGGACTTTAAAACGAAGACGCTTTAGATACCCATGATAATCATTTATTGATGTGCTCACCCTAATCACGAATTGTAAAATGACAGAAATCCTTTCTGTTGATATATTTAAATACTGTGTTCTTTACTCAAAAGCTGTTCATGTAATAGCGAAAGGCTCGACTTATGAATTGCAATTACGGACCCTCGCTAATTAGCAACCTTCAATTTCTTAAGAAACCTGGGAATCAGCCGGTTATACGTTTTGACTCGGGCTGTCTTCGAATTACACCTGCTTGACTGCGTCTCTCGGGTGGTAATTCTCATTCCCGCCCTCACAAGACAAATAACCTATACTAATAACTCTCTAAAATAGTATCCGTAATGTGATACTGCACTCATTAGTACTCGACATTTACACTCTCGAGTGTTGTATATCTCTTATTACATATTGGCCATTTGATATACAACACATACTATTCCTAATTTACTTTCACATCTATTCCTGAATATCTAAAAAGCAGAGAGCTATTTTCGCATCCCATCAAATGTCAAATGATACCAAATAAGAGATGTGCCGATTATGTTGGACACATAATATCACATTTTCTACATATTGAAAGTTTATTTATTTGATAAAGACTACCTCATGAGCTGTTCCTCACAAAAGGTGTTCCCAGGAGATTTGGAGAAAATTCTTTCTAGCTTGGAGATTTTTGCATTTTGAGGAACACCTTTTTTGATAATTTCTTTTTTAATTGTAATTAATTGTAATTGATTGCAATTGTCTTATAACCTGAAATTTGTTTTTCATAGGTATAGGTGATAGATGATTTGGCTATATTCAACAAGTATTTTTTTGCAAAAGGTGTTCCTTTTCTCCTCCAAGCTGTCTAGAAAAGGAGGAACAGCTCAGAAAAATGTGTCGTGGGGTGCCCTTACATTCACACCTTCTTATAAGTTGAATAGAAAATAAACATAAACATTCGAGGATTATATATATAAATTAATTTAAAGCCATGTTATGAAACAATAGGGAATTTGGCCATTTTCTAACTTTAAAAAAAATGGTTGCTAGTTTCCAAAATCATATTAAGATCTTTAGTTGTTGATAATTGTATCAATATTTGAAGTAAGGTTTAAATTATCATTAGTTATATCTATTTAGGATGCTTGTCTCGATTAAAGACATTTGTCAGCTTAAGCAATAAAACTAAAATATTCAATTTGAATACGATTAATCGTTATATGAGTACGTATCAATCAAAATGAAATTAATAAATGTAAATGTCAACATCGTTATATGAGTACGTATCAATCAAAATGAAATTAATAAATGTAAATGTCAACTTATCACACGTGCCAATTTAACAAAGTGCATATCACAATTGACACAAAACAGTTACGGTTGTTATGGTTAGACAAGTTGAATAGATTTTATTAATTAATTAACTTCCATTAATTGGAATGTATTCATTGCATGTCCCTGATCCGTTTTGAAGCATATAGTTATATTAATTGACTTATTTTGCAGAAGTTAGGACTTTGCATCCGCGATATATAGGCAAGATAAGAAATATTTAAATCGGTTTCAAAAATATAACACAAGGAAATGCTTATTGAACAATCATAACGTTAAACAATAAAAACATAGCTAGAATAAAGCATCTAATTCAAATTATTATATAAGAAGCATGCATGTAAACGGAAATATTATAATTCTAGTATTATCTATAAGTGTAATGGTTCAAGACTTCATAAGCGTGGCATTCATATAATTTTCTGGTAAACGATTATCGTCAAACATAATTGAAGCAATCACTGTAGCAAATACGCTTCATGTCGAAATATCCCTAGGTGTGCATCCGTTAATTACAAAATAATTGAAACTGGAATCCGTTGTGAGCTGAACTCGATATCCAGTGACATGATAAACCATGTGATAGACGACGAGAGTAGGTCATTTCTGTGTAAGTAAAAACAGTTTTAGCTTTCAAAGAGTAACGCTTTATGAAATGAACATAATTAATCAGATCATACTGCTTTCAATAAACTATTCTTTTGAGCTAGAATAAGTAAGCATTACCATACAAGGGCTTAATTGTAAGAAATCAAGCGATTGGTATTCGCTACTTCTTATTAACTAAGATTATTTTTGCCAGTCAACACAGTTTTCTTATTGAATAATTTGAAATAAAACTTTATAAAAAACACTTTTTTCTATAACATTTGTAGGTTAATGTATTGATACTATTCTTTTCTAAGTACCACAAGATCTAACTACCAAAGATGAGTCCAGCTCTGAAACAACCACAGATGTAGCGACCACAATTCATCATACTGGTAGATAATTTTTATTTGCTGTTCGTAAAAAGGTTTAATTTTTGGCATACTTGTTATGTGCCTTAGGGAATAATTTTTATTAAGAACGGATAGGTATAGAATATATCTTTCAAACACTACTAATGCGACATAAAAACACAATGATTAATCAGTTACAATAGTACTGGCTTAAAAACCGCCACGCACCTCAAAGAGAATAGATGAAAATAATAACCCCATCATGTTTCTATAATTTGTTATTTACTCTGTTGATTCGAACCTTACATTGAGCAGCTTATTTTCCTCTCCTTATTTGCATAACTCATACCATGTGTCGTTCGTTGATGATATTTTAAGCCGGTGTTACGGTCAGGAAAACCCCCCTGGACAAATAAACCCGTGGGGTTTTCGTGACTGCATTCTCATGCGGGCAGGAAAACCTGCCTGGTCACAGAAACCCCTGTCGTCTTATCTTTATCTGTCTAGCAAATATAAGAGACATATTTTTGGCGACTAAATGCTTTGAATATTGGAAATAAAAATTCAATTACTCTGAAATATTTATAACAATAATGTTTATAAAAGTATAGTAGAAAATTTTGAGGTCCCCATAACTAAAATAATTTTTGATAAATCGAAATGTTATTTTCATAACAACCATACGCTATTTGTATGAGAAAAATAATAATAGCAATATTTTTAAAATGATGAAAATACTAATGATTATAATAACATTTATGCTCACTTTACTTGGATCACTGATAAAACTATGGCTAATCCCTTTTGTTATTACCATGTGTTAAGGTTAATCTTGAAGTCTATAAGTCAATGAATACTCACTCAACTAAATCGACTTCATAATACAATTGTAATCAAAACACCGAGAAAATAGATGTTGAAAAAATATGATTCTGACTGTTAATATTCAATGAATTGTTATGCTTTTATACTATTTAATGTTTATTTATTATGACCTAGCAGTTCATTACCGAATGATATGTGTAAAAGAATATATTGATTAGATACTTTACATTGAATATATTGATTTACATATGATTCTATTTCTTAGAGTAAGATGACGGGGCCAATATGATTAAAATCGATTAATTTGATTAGAAATATTAAAATTATATTCATCTCCCAAAAACATTTCCTGATTTAATATTTGTCATCAGGCCGAGGTTACACAGGACTTTTTTAAAAGTTTGCAGTTATTCACGTGAGCTTTTTAGCTGGTTACACTGACGCAAAAAAAGTTGCTTTTTAGTGATTACACTGAAGCAAAAAGCCGTTTTTTTTTCAAAAACGCAAGTGACGTATAATGTATTGCAGCTTGGTTTTAGAGT
Source organism: Hydroides elegans (assembly GCA_001703475.1). Taxonomy (NCBI): domain Eukaryota; kingdom Metazoa; phylum Annelida; class Polychaeta; order Sabellida; family Serpulidae; genus Hydroides; species Hydroides elegans. The sequence continues at coordinate 17,648 of LQRL01125511.1, forward strand.
AAGATTTTATCTCCGAATAACTTGGCAGATACTGATTGTTATTATACTGGGTTTCAAATTTATTTTGATGGTAATGGCCAAGGTGAAGAAATATGTACTGTCAAATATAGTATTATTTATATTGAAATGCACAGATACATAAAGTCATAAATGGCAAACTAATAAAATAACAAGCAAACGTGTGCTTTGAGAATCATATTTCATTTGCTATCATGTTGACAAAAAGGAAAAAAATGATTTACTCTTATGTTTGAGAAGAAAACGAAAACTAACCCAACAAATTGAAAGTGTAAACAAATCGAAAAAACGATGGTGGATTCACCCTCAATTTCAGGAAAGGGCTATTTCTGGATGTTACAATGTAATGTTCAAGGAATTGGAGAAGGACGAAACAAAATTCATTGAATTTTTCAGTTAAATTATCTTTATTCAAACTATGAAGCAATCAACAATTAACGAACATAATTATGGTTAGATAATTTCATAAACTATACGTTGCCGAACTTAACTAGCTTAGCTAGACTCTATTTCATAGCTAATGATACATCTTCGTTTTTAACCAATTATCAATTTCTTTAACAACTCATCATATATCATTCATATAGATCAATGTCAATTAGATTTAATAAGGAAATGGTTATGGTAGTCGTCATTTTCGCTATCATACAAGCAAGGATGCTGTCTTATTAAATTTATTAATCTCTCCGTTTCAGCATGCGAAAAACGATGTGGATTTTTTTTTAATTTTTCCCCTTATATATATCTTGTTCCACCTGCACAATATAATCAAATCCATAGAATGATACTTGAAATAGATTCCAAGTATAGAGATCTATTGACAGATAACACATGTTTGGGAAAAGGTATTAAATGTACTTGGCCTGATAAATTCTTATTTGATAAACATAACATGTACATATTCATTTCGGTACAAAGAATGACCAAAACTGGGATAAAATATTGTTTTCGAACCAAAATAGCACCAATATAAGTTTCTCTTTTAAAAAAAATAGCTCTTTTTTTCACACGAGCAGTTTTTTTCCGCTAGAATAATCCTCTATTTTATACCAACATTGACGTGGGAAAACGCAATGTAACCACTTTTGTAAAAAAAAAGTTGACGTGAAAAACAGCTGATGTTTTTCACGTCAGCTTTTTTACAAAGAACATATAAGAAAATAAAAAAGAATTTAACTGACGTGAAAAACAGTTAGATTCTTTCTGCTTCTGTGTAACCTCGGCCTTAAGGTCTATCTCATCGTGTTATCTTTACCTTGGATAAGATAATGCCTCCAAATACTTAAACAAATAAGATAAGACGATGGGGGTTTTCTAGTCCAGGGTGAATGTTTTTCTCGTTGGGCAGGAAAACCTGGGCCCATATGCATGAAAAATCTTATGTCTCAGTGCACTTACATTCTAAGTCAGTACGTTAAATCTAAATTCATGGGTAGATTCATGTGATAAAACAGTTAATATTATGATTTTTAAAGCGAGTTTAAGCTATTCAGAGTGCTTCAATCAGAAATTCGAAGCATCAACCAAGATATCGATGTCGAACTTAGACTGTAAGTGCACTCAGACATGTAAAATTGTTCATGCATATGGGCCCTGCACCGTCTCGTGATTATTGATAAAGCTAAAAACCCCCCTCGAGAATGTGAGATTTTCATCATGTTTATATAGAACACATAGTGAAAGGGGGGTTTTTAAGTAGGGCGGGTTTTTCTGACCGTAACACCGGCTTGCGCTTAAAAGACAATATATGAAAAAAAATCTGATTATGTTATATTAATATGTTATTTACTCCGATGATTTATGCAGCATATTTCGTTCGGGGAAACAAGCTTGAATTTTGCTCTTTCATTTGCAGATTGCATCAATGAACCTCTTTCTCCTCCTTACTATGAAGTACCTTCTGGTTCAAGCTTGTGAATGAATCAGGTAATTATATGTAATGAAACATGAATTTCCTACTTTCCTACTTTAATGCGTTTTCAATTATATATGAAGAAGCCGTTAAAACAATAAAGATTTTGCTACATTGGAAATAATCTGTTTTTTTTTAAACGCAATCAGTGCTTTGCTGTGTTTGTAATTTACTTATAAGAATGCATAACTCAATGAATATTAGTTAAATAAGCTCGAAAACGTTTTTCATGTTACCAGGCCCTACATGTCCTCACACCATCTTAATATGATTTCCCTTAAGAGTTGTTGTTTTAAGATATCAAATAAGCAGCAAAATGTATATTTACCAAATCATTGTAATAAGATGGTAAGCTAATTTCTATAACTATATCACAATTACAGGGTACCCCGCCGACAGTCTGCTCCTAGACTACACAGGTTCAATAAATGTCATTGGACATTTAGAGCACGTTGGTACAAATATATTGTGTGCCGATGTTGGGTCCCGTCTGTTGGCACGCATCCACGGAAATGAAAATCCGGAAATCTACTTCAATATCAGACACCATTTCCTAAACGTCGAATCTTGTTACTTTGATATTGAACCACATTTTGTTATCCATCACATTCTCTGAATATGGGTCAATCAAGTTAAACATTATTGAATGATAGAAATGATGGAAATAATGATTATTTATTAAACTTTTTTTCAAACGTAATCAATTGATATTAGATTAGTTTAGTTACGTATAACGAATAAATTATCATCAAACATCAAGTTCAAGAGTATAATTTTTTTTAAATTAAAGTTACTCATATATATTTTGAAAAGTAACCATAACTCAAAGTTCAATCAGCATATTTCAGAATTTCGCTGGACGATTAATTGTTTAGCTGTTGATGAAGTGATTAACTTTTGCAACTTTGTGGATGAGCAACCCGAAGTGAAAGCCATTTTAATGCAAATTCACATGGATTTCATTTTAGATCTTGTATTATAAAGCTTTAAAAACATTAACAAACCTCGATTCTTTTTGTAGCAAATAGTAAAATGAGGACAAATGTTTAAAGACAAATTTTAAAATGGGATAAATGATTTCAAATCATCTAAGAACACACTTTGACTTTGTGTTTAGATATCTATTGTGCTCGGAGATGGCTAGTTAAACGTTTTTTTTTATTCATTCGAAACATATTGTACCCTTGCATCGCAAATATCAATATTTGACTCTTATAGCAAGTTTAACGTTGGACATTAATCTATATTTGAATCTCTATCAAAATCATGAACAAGCAATAAATGAAAGAGCATTTTAAAATAATAAGGCACTACTGGCATCTCTATGATACTAGATCAATGAAGACATAATTGTATGTATGTATCATAAATACATAAATTAACACATTAACAATATATTAGCACGTATATTGTACACGTTAGCTAGTTGTTATCAAATGTTCTTAATTTGGTGTGCATATTTACATCTTATACGTTTCCTGTTATCAGTTAATATACATCCATTTTGCATGAACATTGCATATAAACACATGCATTTGAATAATTTCTGAAATAAATCAAACTTTATTTTAATTGAAAACCAGGCAACGCTGGAAACTTCATTAGGATTTAGTTTACTGTAGAATCGTATTTTGTACAGTTCTTTAATGAGAACTCATTAAATCCAACATCAACTAGCTATTTTTAGCTTTGAATATTTTCAATAACAAACATGCTGAATATAAGACTTAAATATGTAAACATCTACCTGTCTGGATACGCCACTGGTCCCTGCTCAACATCAAGGATGCCGTCTTGCGTTCTTCGAGCCCGGTGTCGGCTCGCAGCTGCTGCACAAATGTACGTGCCGGTCTTCCTTGCACTCGCTTGCCGTGATTAGGGGTCCACAACACTTGATTGGATGTATCTTTTCGGGGTGCCTATAGCAATGACCAGCTAGCTTGAGTCTCTTTTGTTTGAATGTATATGTGGCTTTTGGTACTTCAGCATATACTTTGTTGCTCACATGGTCTTTCCAAGTGAACCCTAGTGTTGATCTTAATAGCCTGGTGAAACAACCATTGATTTTCATTGTCATTGTCTCTGTGAGTGTCCATGCTACATTTCCATAAAGGAAAACTGACTCTACCGTTGAGCGAAACAGTCGCGTCTTAGTATTTCTAGACAGTGTTGATCTCCAAATACGGCTCATCCTGTTATGTGCTCACCATGCTAGGCCTATTCACTTTGCTATATCTGCTTCTGAGCTGCTTACTAGGGATCCCAAAAAGGTGAAATCATCTACTTCTTTGAGTATGGAGCCTTCACTGGTTTTATGTATATTTTGCAAGGACAGTTGAATGTCATTACTTTGTTTTTTTTGGTTTGCCATTAGGCCCATTGCCGCTGCCGCAGTTTTTACTCTATCGAGCAATGTCTGTGCATGTTTGACCTGTTCACTTATCAACGCGATATCATCAGCAAAATCAAGGTCGGTTATACATACAGGTCTTATTCTTCGGCTATATCGACGTTGTATCTGGAACCCTAATTCTTCTTCTCTTCCGTTTATTGCTTTTCCAAAGGCATAGTCTAGAGATAAAGAGGTATGGAGCGAGAGTGTCACCCAGTAGTATTCCAGCAAGGATGTCGAACAATTCGGTTTCACCATCTGAAGATATCACTTTTGCTTTTGTGTCTGTGTACGTAACTTCTATTGCTCTCACTAGCCTTTTTGGTATACCGTAGGCTCGTAGAATCTTGATCAGTTTACCACGATGTATAGTATCAAAGGCCCTTTTGAAATCGATGAAGATGATTGTGGCTGAGAGACTCTTATCTTTGATGCCTTCAATTAATCTTCGAAGGGCTTAAATGGGGCTCCTTGTTGTTCTCCCCGGTCTAAATTCATTTTAGTTAATTCTAAGATGAAGTTCAATTGCTGGTCGAATACGACTGAGAATCATTCTGTTATATGTCTTAGCTACCAACGAACTTAGGCTTATACCTCTGTAGTTGTTGCCTTTTGAGATATCACCGGTTTTAGGTATATGTATTATATTCATAATCGACCACTGTTCTGGTTTTCGGCCTTCTAGTAGAAACCTGTTGCAGAATCCTAGGATTTTCTCGTCTAGGTTACATCTCTTCAGTACTGCAGGAGGGATACTGTCTCCTTCGCATGCTGTACCCTCTGTGATCGAACGCTTTGCTTTGTTGCAATTTTCCTTCGTAAATGGCCCATCATGTTAAATTCTTCTATTATATTATCTATATGAGTTTATCAGATGAATAATACATGCTTTTGCGACAGCAGTGACATTTTTATTTATTTGAAGATGTCTATCTAAAGGCACTGGCTTTTTTCGACATGTTAACTTAACCAACTTGATATGCTGCAGGCGATGAGCGGGATTGATCACTTTAATCTCTGTTGTTAAGTAATTTAAATGGAGCATATTGATATTGGCTGTCAACTAATATCTAAGATACAGATTTTGAGATTTATATTTGCTCTGTATCCTCTGTATCATTTTAAATAGATAGAGTATGTAGTTGTCTGTCGTCTGCATATATGTGATATTAGAATTGGTGTTTCCGCATGACGCCGATTTGGACATTGTTTATGCATTCTTCAGGTTCAACAATTTATAAAGCCCTAATTCAGCGTTTGATCAAATGGGTTACAATTTGAATGTGATTATAGAAAATAACAGTGTTGATTGACTAGACATCATACACCTAATAGTTATTTTTTTAAACTGAAAACACGAAACATCAAAGCATTACATTGACTAGAGTCTAAAACGTATTTGATCGTTGAGGTGCTGGGTGACAATCTGGTATTTCACGGCGTCACAGGCAGCGGAAAAATCAAACATCGCTGCGCACATTATTGAGCATACGATATAGAAAGTTTTGACTCTCATTTACCTCGCATTTCTCGCTTGCGGTGAACTCAAATTTCCTATAGAAATATAACGTCAGGGCAAGAAGTTATTTAGCTCATTTAAGCCAATGAGGGGGTATTGTGATGTCAAGGATACCAATCGGTTCTCATGAAGAACGATTCTAGCCGTCGTAAGATAGCGATTTGACCTGATGATGAGTAGGAAATCGGCTAATATTTTCTACAGCAAACATTATGTGAACTCATAGAATTTTCGAAACGCAACATTTTTAGAGCTGAGATCAGGATGAAGTGATGATTCACTAGTGTGTTCACTGGTTATTGATTTTTTAGCGATCTATTGCTATTCTATTTAAGCTTCTTATGGTATGGACTTGCACTTGCAAAGTCAAATAAATAGCAGGTAAAGTCAACAAAAATGTCTAAATGAAAGCGACATTAAATAGACAACAGTTTCTTCGAATTTTGCTTTAATCGCACAACGTTGGACAAATGACGTGTTAGTGCAATGTTAGGACAGCCCACTATTCAGTCGTGACATATGATGTTTCACGCTCATATGCACATATTTTTAAGAATAATATAGAGTCAAAACCACTTCTTATTGGACAGCTGATACGAATAAACGAACAAACGAACACGCGACGAATAACCGAATAAACGAACACGAATAAACGAAAACATTGACACGCATAACCGAACAACCGAACAACCAAATAACCGAACAACCAAATAAACGAACAACCGAATCACCGAATAAAAGATATGAAAGATATAAATAAAAAAAACGTGCGGTCATTAATCAACTTTAAGATTAAAACCTACCTGAGAAAATATTTCGTATCCGATCCCGCTTGTGAGATGTTAAAATGTTTTCCAAATCATAGCAATAATGTCTTTTTTTTTAATTCAAAACTGAACGCGTTGAAACATTGCAGAAACCAACCGTTTAATATAATATTTAACTATATATATTGCCTAAATAGAATGACTGAACTAAGTGTAAAGTATTTATGTAGTCTTCATTTCAATAATATGAATTGACATATTGGCAATTAATTTGAGATTAGATATGATATATTCGGTTTGATTCAAGTATCTAAACCTGTTGACAAAAATAACACTATTTATGAGCTAAAGAGAGTACATATATGTTTAGGAAGGGGGGAAGGGGCGACTAAACAAATCTGAAACGCATAAACAAACAACCGAATAAACGAAGACCGAACAACCGAACAAATGAACAACCGAACAACCGAATAAACGAAAAAATAAAAAAATAAACGAGCTTTTTCTCACATAAATTATTTCCTGGCAATTACCAGCTGGCTTGGTAATTTTGAAAGGAAAGCAACCCTCTAGCTTGGAGAATTGAGAATTACCTTTTTGCTAATTCCTTTATATTTCGTAATATTCAATATTTATATGGTTGAACACCCTTTTTCAAACACCCTTTTTCAAATTGAAATGTTCCAAAACAGTTTTATTTTTATTCCGTATTGGAATGACTTTTTGAAAATGTGCCGTGGGGTGCCCTTCAAAAGCTTCATTTTTGTTGCGTCGAGATGGGCTATGTTATCAACAGAATGAAAAACATCTTAGTCAACCATAATTGTTCTGTTCATAGACTACATGAAGTATTTATTAATTTTATCATTAGTATTTTTTTATAATGCAAATTATAGTATGCGATATTTAACAAGATTGAATTCAGATGCTGCTTTAAACTTCAATTGATAACACTTTTACTATCTTACTTCTTTGTATTTGAGGTCAAAAATTTAAACAGTTTCCGCAAATTAAAGACAATCTCTACCCGTAGTTATAATGGAATAACCTTGTATCTTAAGTGCACTGGTCTATTCCAGTAAACATTCACATTTATGTTTAAATATCCCCCACTGACTAATTTAGGTATATCATAAATGCTTTTTGCATCAAACAGCTTGCGAAAGGTTATTAGTCTTTAGACACATATGCGATGCGATAAACCCCAGAAAGAAATGACATCGACGTTTCATTTGAAGTAGCAGCAAAACTTAATCAAGATGTGACGTAGTTATAAAGAAACATGATTTAGCCCAACAAACAATCAAATATACAGTATTAGATCGAATATGAAATGGCTAATTATTCCGTTTCAAATATTTCAAATGAAAAAAAGGTTTTTGGTTATTGCGCTTTGGATTGTACGATTTTCACTGTTTTTATTTGTTTATAAAATCGCAAGGTATGACAGTATTTTTCGTCCTTGCGATTTCATGAAGAAAAAAATACGATGAAAATTATAGCGTCCGATTTAAGTCTCACGTTTTATGTAACCGCAGCCTTTTGCGACCTTAGTCCTTGTATTACCGAGTGGGGTAAGAACAAATTAACTCCTCAAAGACACAAGTCAAGTTGGCCTGAAGATGGTAAAAGATCATGCTTAACACTAAATACGCACTTTTTTCATTGTCTCTCGAGAAAGGAACATCCGAATTTTTACATAGAATTCTATCTGTTATGACTTCTGTAACCAGAATTCGTTTGCAGTTTTGATAATTAAATCGCGTTTTGCATTGAGAGCTATAATCTTCTAACATTAAGATTATTTAATTTATGGCATGTACCTTTTTATGGATAGAATTCTATATATGATTTAAACGACATTAAATGCATGTTTTTATGAGGTCACAAACCACAAGCTAAGTGAACTCGGTGCCAAATAATGTAACTAAGATATAATTATATGCACTGGTAAAAAGATCCTGTAAATGACTATATATAATGCAATTATATGCACTTGAAAATGATGCTGCATAGTTTCTTACGTTGAATAAATATTGGATATCTAAGACAAGAAATTATCATATAAATACATATTAATAAATAGATTTACAGTTTCTCTGCAAATATGGATAATAAGGCATATGACATTCAGGTGATTATGTTTTTCTAAAATGAATAGTTTCAACTCTAATGAATATGTCTTTGTAAAACAGTATCTTTTTTTTCTTAAATATTGAAAGAACTGCTATCACATTACATTTAAAACGCGAAAATCTAGTTTCCACGACAGAGCGACATGACAATCTATTAAATACTGAGTTTTTGTTATTTCTATTTTGAGATATTGAAGTCACTACTTACCATAATACCTTAAATACTATATATATTTAGCAGTGTCTTAAGGAGCGGTTACTTTAAGAAGACGATCATTATCGCTAGTTGCGTTTTTCACTGTTTTTCTTTGTTAATAAAATCGCAAGCTGCGACAGTATTATCGCTGCATACGATTTCATAAACAAAGAAAACAAGTGCAAATCGCAAGCGGCGGTAATGTTCAAACAACGTTCTACAGACAATTTTTAATATATAATCAATGTTACAGAAATAAGTTTCAAAATGACAATAACATGACAAACAATCACGTCTTTACCAAGTTTTGCTTCTCTTTTTTAACAGGATAATGGTGATAGAACATTGCATAATGGGGTGAGTAAATATAATTTATCCAATGTTAGGTATTTGGATTTTGACATCGTTTTTTTTTATGGAAAGGTCGATAGGAGAGAGGAGAAAGCCTGCTTTATTCTAAAATGTCTGGACGAGAAAAGGAAGGATGTAGTGCCCAAAGGGGTTGGATTTGGGCGGGTGACCGCCGGGGTGTTGGGGGGGGGAGGGGCTAGGGTTGGGTTATATAGGTCACAAACGGGTAAAAATTGGGGTCACCACCTGAAAGGGGGCACAAAGCATTGCATTTCTGATATATTCCCATGCATCCTTCCTTGGAATGGTAGTTATTTGTTTTGATAAGAGGATGGAATCAGAAAACCATCTTTTTGTGATATCTACAAGAATCACTCAAGAAGTGGGAATATTGAAGGTAATTGCGATAGATCTATAAGATAGCGTTTTTAAATGACGAGCCTATTTTAATGAGCAAAAAGGAATGGCAAGGATATGATGTTTTAGGCTAAAATCGAATTGATATACCTTTAAAGCGTCAATTTGGTAAATATTTAGCTACTTTTGAACTTCCGGCTTTGAAAATGATGGTTTATATGTTTAGATGGTTAAGGTATACTAAATCAATATTTACAAAGAGTCGTCATATGTTTTAAATATTGAATTAACAATCGTTGGTTCATCTTCTTTCACGGTAATGCGATACAACGTCTAAAAATGTAGCTTTTTTATTGCTCTTCATATTGAAGATTATTCGTTCTACGTCTTCAATGCAAATGCAATATTTAACGGTATTGCTCTTAAGCTCGCTTTCGTATGCACAGAAGGGATCAATTGCTATGTTTTTATACAAATGCGGCTTTCGAGTCTTCGATTTTCGAGCTTACATGTACGCGTTTTTTTTTAAACTTTTTTTATTTCTTTATTTTTTTTTTTTGAACGCGGCTAAAACAGAAATTTATGAGCGCAATTCAATTTATAGGCGTGAGAAATTTCGAATCAGTTGTCTTATTTTAGCAGTTATAAAACTTATTTTATGAACATACAATCCTGTTTTGTATTCACTTAAAACCGATTTATGTGATGCCATAAATCGTGTGTTTGTAGACCGGTTAAAACATATCACCCAAAACATATAAAAATTAACTAGGAAAAGGGCACCCCGCAACACAATAATGTTTCTCAAAATGCTTTAAAATAATCTTGGAATAGATTTATGCATACACATATCATATAAATTAAACTGTTTGTGGCAAAGGCAAAGTTCTAAGGCCGTGTTCACGCAAACGTAAAAACTCGGAAAATAGTACGAAATCCGATATTTTCGAAAACCATATTTGTATAAAAACATAGCAGTTAATCCCATCTGTTCACGCCAAAAAATAGGATATTTTTTTGCGTGAACACACCTATAAGGTCCTGATTTTATCAAACACACAGATACATTTAAAAACTGTAAACGGATTTGAGGTGAAACAGGTTTATTGAAACAGCAATTGTGTGTGTCTATTCATTAGATTTATTTCGGCAATAAAACGAAAGCATGAAAGCTTGGGTTATAGGTCCCCATTTTCGGTATTATAATGTTTTGATTTTAAGACAGTTGTTAAAATTGAATCATGGCGTTACCAAACAAAGCTGTGGTTTAAATATTTGGGTGTATAACTGTATGGGTAGTCTACTATTTTCTTTCTTTCCATTTTTTTGTATTTTTTTTTTTTGTATTCAATAATCATTCTGCATTCGTTGTATAGAATAAAAATTAAACCTGTGTTTCTTATAGTATATGTCATGCCTAATTTAAATATGGTCCAAGCGATGCTTATTATGAGCTATTATTTTGTTTTTAAGATTTCTATATTTTACTAGAGTCACACTCTGATATTAAGTATGGCATGGCCTTGGAACTTTTTTTCAAAGTAGCTTTGAACACGACATTATGAATATAAGCCGTGTTTATGAGATTTGGTTAAATAAACAAATTAAGATGCTAAACCAAATTGCAAACCAGTTTTTTAATGCTTTAATTTAGTGACAGATTATTGCACTTCAAAGTGGCATGCAATCAGTAGGTATCCGGTCAAAAAGTCCCCGGACATAAAGTCACGATTTTGGCAACATAGGACATAAAGTCCGCAGACAAAATGTCTAATAAAATGTCAATTTCCAAATATTTTTTTTTATTTCGCGATTAACTATCATTTAAGACAATATACCTTTAATCATTCTCTAATTTAAAGTGAAAATAAATGTTTCTGAATTATATTTTTGCCCGGGGACTTAATGTCCTATGTTGCCCAAATTAGGGACTTTATGTCCGGGGACTTTATGTCCGGAGACTTTTTTACCTGGATTCAATCAGTACGTTTGCATCTTTTCTTAAATTAGCTTCAACAATTTAGTTGTATTCGTGTTCCAAACAAAATTATCGAATGCGGAACAACATTTTATCAAGTAATTTAAAGAGAGGAGAAATACCAAACATTTTTTCATGTGGAAAAGTGATTAAGGATCGAAAAAAATGAAACTGTAAGCATAGTTGTACTACACTCGCGATGGGAGTCTTTCAGTAAGCTTTCTTTGTTTGCCCAAATTATAGCCTCCCTTTGACGCCGCGCTACGTCTAGAGCCGCGTTCATGCAATCAAAACAGCGCACTAATTAAAACTAAAAAAACGGGTGTTAAAAGTCTCATTCGTATAAAATCATAGATATTTATTCTTTCTGATCATGCAACACCACGCTTTTTAGCAGTTTTGTTTGTTCTCTCTTTTGCATGAACGCAGTAATACTGAATAAGTAATTATCTATTTCATTAACTCAGCTTGAGAAACGACCAAAAGAAGAGACATCTGTGGAAAAAGAAGAAACAAAGCTGGATTTGATCTACTCCATCTATGACACTCCGCCGTGGTATCTGTGTATTGTCCTTGGATTCCAGGTATATATTTAACCAAACTCTTCAAAAGAAAAGTCGCACAATAGGTTGTTTCTTAATGTAGAATGTGTGTTTCATCGCAATGATAAACTCGAAGCTTGTTCTTAAATATTTATTTTAATTACGAATTCGCAAAGGTTCCACTTAAACGAAAAAAAAATGCCTTCATTTTTCTGAATCGTTATTCCTCAAAAGTATTTCCTCCAAAATAAGTTATTTATCTTCATTCAATAACAACAAAATATTCATTAGTCATAAGAAATGCGCATACAACTATAATTTACTGCATTTCCTGACTGCTTTCGTTGATATTATCTCCGTCCCGTTTATCCTCATAACAGACATGTGTAATTCGGACCCGGTTGACCCATCCCCTCCCCCCACCCGTATCCCTTGAAATAACGTTTTTTGAATTATGTGCTTAATTTGTCGTTAAAACAATATTTCTTTCAGCATTTCCTAACGGCTTTTGGCGCAATCATCTCCGTCCCCTTCATCCTGATCCCTGCCATGTGCACTTCGGTTCTATCGATTATGCCCCGCGTCTCCCATATATAAGTTAATTATTGTCAAATAATGTTTAAACGTATATACTAAAAGCAAATATGTTTTGTAGTATTTTCGTCCCATTCATCCTTATTCGTGCCAAGTTCACCTCGGACCCCCTTACATATAAGATACATCATCTATATAAGTTACCATTGAACCCCATTATTTGAATAAAATACGTCTCATTTTGTAGCATTTCCTGACCGCTTTCGGTGGCATTATCTCGGTCCCCTTCATCCTAATTCCTGCCATGTGCACTTCGGACCCAGTTGTTTTGGCCGAAATCATCAACACCAATTTCTTCGTTTCCGGTTTGATCACGTCATTGCAAACCTTGTTTGGTATCAGGTAGTTTTGGTTTGCATTTTTTATATATAATTTTTAATTAAGAAAAAAGTGAACATTTCAATGGTTTTCATTATTGAAAGCGATAGCAATCAATATTTAAAATAAACATTTGTTTATGACTTATGAAAAGCTATTTGTAAAATGTTAGCCGATATAAAACATATACACCATACTGATGCGACGAACAATGTTTCATCATATAACGAAGCTAAAACGGGTGAAGTCGATTAATCATGTTGGTTAAAAGTCCCAGCCCCGGTAAATGATTATACAAAATATGTCTAAAACCAGTCTTTATGTATTCAAACTGTGCATCAAGTTTAATTTTGAAAAGCACATACATGTAAAAAGGTATTCTGATTATAAAACATGTTTCATGTTAATTTCCATAGACTTGAATGCATAACAATTTAAATTGGTCAACAATTGAATTCATTTTTTGAATTCATTTTATTATACTATAAACGATGCACTTTCGACCCCCTTGTTATTCAATCTAGGCTACCAATCATACAAGGTGGCACATTTGCTTTTCTCGCCCCAGCATTCGCCATCCTTTCTCTTGAGCAATGGCAATGTCCCCTTAGCGGATCAGCAGCGGCCGGTGGTAAGTAAAGATATCACATGATCAACGCAAACAATGAAACACTAAACACATTTTACAAAATATTGAACCTTATTGTTGAGGCAGTGTTAAGTTGGATCAAATTAAATTAGGGGCACTTTAAAATGTAAAGATTATTAATGCTGACAATTCGTCTTTGAATTTAATTAAATGGAGAAAATGTATAAGTCTCAATTATAAAATTATATGTCATGCAATTTTATGTTATTAAAAATCCATTATTATCATGAATCCGTAAAAAATTACCCAAACAAATCAAGTTAGTTGAAGTTAATTCCTTTAAGATGGATCCTAATAAGAAACATTATGTTTTATATCAATATCAAACTGATCATTTAGGAAACGGCACCGACGCGTGTGGCAACCCTATACCGGAAATTAATCAAACCGGAAGCTCGGTTGAAACAGGAAGTGACATTAACGACGATATTTGGAAAGAGCGCATGCGTGAAGTGCAGGGAGCAATAATTATTGCGTCGCTCTTTCAGGTTTCTTATATTTTATGTTAAACATGCTAGTCGTATAATATAATTATATTCATATTCTAATTCTACTTAATTATGATTTATGTAAAGGCTAGCCTGAGCCTGAAACGCATTAACGCAAAACCAATCCTTAAACGCTAAACCAATAAAAAACGGGAAAAAAGGAAGTTCAGTTGAAACAGGGAGTGATGCTGTCGACGATATTTGGAAAGAGCACGTGCGTGAAGTGCAGGAAGCGATTTTTTTTATAATAATTCACTTTATTTTTTTCAAGTTGTGATACGAGGTACATGAATAGTCGTCCGTTTAGCCATTTATGCGTTTACGTGTTAAGCCGTTTTTCCGTCTAAGCGTTTAGCCGCTTTGAAGGTTTCGTTTACGCGTTTGAGTTGCATCATTTAGCGGCTTGTTTGGTTAGGTCAGAAATGGTTAAAACTGTTTTTTTTTTTTCAGGTCGTTATTGGTGCAACGGGAATGGTCGGTGTCATGCTCAGTTACATAGGTCCCCTTGTTATTGCGCCAACCATCGCACTTATAGGAATTGCCTTATTTGGTGCGGCGTCAGATTTCAGTGCGCAAAACTGGTACATCGCATTCATGTAAGTACAAATATTGTTATACATTTTATCGGGATCCTACACATGATTATGTGATTTGATAAGCGGAAAGGTAGATATCCGTCATGGGCGGTATTAGAGAGGAAGCCCACTCGGCAAGGGTCGTCCATAGTACGTCGCATTCGGACGCGACGTTGAGAGGACGACCTACTTTAGGCTCGTATGAAAGTTTTCCGGACGTCCTTTTACGTCCCGGCGTCCGTAGAACGTTATACTAACGTCAGATTCGGACGCCACGTCCGTGCAACGTCTTTTCTACGTCCGCGACGAATTAGGACGTCCGGAAAACTTTCATACGGGCCCAAAGTAGGGCGTCCGCTCAACGTCCGTGGACGTATTGCCGAGTGGGAGCGTGCGTCGAACGTTTTGTATCACACATTTAGGTTATACCATATAATAATTTTGCGCCGGCCCCGCCCCGTTTTTTATAATATCCGGTTTAGAGTCGATCCGTTGCATTAATAGTATCAGGTGGCGTGCCGATTGACGTTGCCGGTCACGAACCTCCATCTCTTTCGGCCTTGGGCAGTACGCATGGCCTTCTCGAAGGTGAGGCCCGTCCATTGGGTGATGTTGTCACTCCATTGCAGCTTGGCCTCCTCCCTCTTCCGCGCTTGCCCTCGACGATGTCCTCAAGTAGATCTCTTTGCAGGGAGTCATGTCGCATGACATGCCCAAAAAATGACAGCTTTCTCTTCTTTACCGTTTCAAACTGCGACCTTTTGGTATCTGCGATACGAATCACTTCCTCGTTCGTGATGCGTCTTGTCCAGCTTATTCGCAGCATGCACCTCAGGGTCCACATTTGGAATGCTTCCAGGCGCTGCTATGATATTTTGCTGATGGTCCACGTCTCGACTCCATACAGCAATGCTGACCAGACATAGCATTTGATTATTAATACCGTTGCATTTAACATAAATATTAATTAGCTTGTATCATTTTGTGACATGTTCACGAATACTTCTCTTAGCTTCAGTGCGAGGTTTTATCAACCGTAAAATATGCATCTCATGAAAATGTTAATTAAAGACGCGCACAAGCTCTTTTTATTGCAATATTTATTTGGACGCAATATTTGTGTTTTTCACAGGACTATGGTGTTCATCATAGTATTCTCGCAGTATCTTCGCAATGTTGGAGTACCGTGCTGTGCCTTTGGCGGATCGAAAGGCTGTTCATGTGAACGATACCCCTTCTTCAAATTATTCCCAGTAGGCAATGTTGTTTTCTTATCATGATTTTCGATACGAAGTCCTAAATTTTTCAAACCAAAAAAGGGTCGCGCTTTTTACCGAAGAATGTCGCACAAAAGGCAGGAAATCCCATATCATTTTCATAATTATTTCACCATAGTCCTTGCACAATCGGTGATTAATAAAATACCTTAATATTGCAAAAATGTATATCATTGATTTACAACAACAAAATAGTATTATACGTTATATAATATCCTCGGCTCTTCTTTGTGATCACAATGCTTGTCTTTCTGGATGAACGTAAAGTTGTCATAAAGGTATTAAATGTCAAATTAATGTTGTTAAATAATTATTTAAGTTGCACATAATGTAGATGACTGTTTTATTCCCCTAGATCATCCTCTCAATTTGCCTTGCCTGGGCCGTATGCGCCATTTTGACCGTCACCAACGCCATCCCCGATGACGAAGAGCACTGGGCTTATGCTGGACGGACGGACGCCAAAAGTGACGTCATAGAGAAGGCCAAATGGTTTCGCTTTCCTTATCCAGGTAAATTATGGCAGCAGACTGTGTTCTGTAGTGTTATTGCCGGTTAAAATTTGTTATGCTTCATTTTACTAAGCAATACTATGCAATAGAATCGTAAATATTCTTTCAATGAAGATCATTAGGAAAACTTTTTTTGAGATCTTCTATTTCTGATGTTATGTTGGTGTACCATAGGAAAGTTTTCTGGACGTTCATTTTCGTAGACCTACCCACCCCCACCCCTCACTTATAGTTCGGATTTGATCCGACACAGTCAAGGAGGCAATCTAAGATCAAAAGGCAGTCCTTAGGTAGTAAAATAGATGTATAAAGGGGTTGAGTTTTATGGAAACTTAAGCTCTGATTACTAATCACAGGTCAATGGGGCACTCCGACGTTTAGCACTGCTGCCATATTCGGCATGCTGTCCGGAGTGGTCGCAGGGATGGTTGAGAGTATTGGCGATTATTATGCAGCTGCGAGATTAGCGGGTGCGCCGCCCCCTCCTGTACATGCCATTAATAGAGGTAGAATATCAACCATTTTGAAAATGAACGATTCCGTTCCCTTTTTGTAGAGCATATCAAGTGTGAAGCTCAAATATCATGTTTTCATTACATATCAATGCATTTAGATTTTGGTGCAACAACATAAGTTACGACGTTAATTTGTTCAGTATGGCAGAAACGGTCTTCTACATGTATATGTATGAAATGAGCATCGCCCCACTCGGCAACCGTCGTCCATGGTGCGTCGCATTCTGACGTGATGTGAGAGGACGACCTACTTTGGGCCAATATGAAGGTTTCCGGACATCCCTTTACGTAGCGGCGTCCAAAAAACGTAATTCTTGAATTCATTTTTGTGTCCAACTCTTACGCGACGTCAGTACAATCTCTATTCTGCGTCTACGACTGATCGATCAGGACGTTCGGAAAATGTTCATATAGGTTCAAAGTTGGTCGTCCGCTCAACTTTCGTAAACGTCGTGCCGAGTGGGGTAGATCATTTATCGAATGTTGTCTAACAGAACAATACATTCAATAAAAATGGTACAGGTGTGATGAAACAAACACCGTTCCCATTTTTAAGATCGCATCTCATTTCCTGCTTATAATTACAGTTTATGTTTGAATCAAGGTATCTTCATAGAGGGCATAGGATGCGTGCTAGCGGGATGCTGGGGCACCGGGACGGGAACAACATCGTACAGCGAAAACGTCGGAGCCATCGGAATTACTAAGGTACTTAATATATATATAACTGAACTTTTACTAGTATCTTGCGAATCGGCTGAAAATGACACTTTATGTGATAACATTATTTGTATTTGTAGTTTTACTTGCGATTATGAAATTCTGTACTTTGTCTTCCTTTTCTTATTGATGTTTGATTGGGGTAACTAAACCATTACTGCAAAAATTGTTTATATACTAGTAAGTATATATAGAGAGAGAAAACGTCATCGGATTATTTCTGCTTAAACATGAAGAAAACATTTAACTTCATTTTTTGCACTCTCCAACACTTGTATTTGTATATTGTTTCCATGCTTTTTAAAACCTTTCATAATTCTTCTAGGTCGGGAGTACCCGAGTTGTCTTATTTGCTGGAATCATAATGATGATTTTGGGAATGCTCGGAAAGTTCGGAGCACTTTTCGTGACGATACCGAACCCTATCATTGGAGGCGTGTTCATGGTTATGTTTGGTATGAATGTATCACCATTTTGCTGTGTCTTCTTTTTCACTACAACATGAATTTAAATCAAAATATCTTCCAATTTAGTGATATGATTGTACAAAGTTTTAGTCACCTGAGCTCAAATAGTATCCTGCATTTATTCCGTTAAATGCACATTTAACCGAGTACATAGTCGTAAAATATACTTAAACATGGGGAATTCGCCATCGGTCACTAGTATAACGATTTATTTTTTAAAAAAATAGTCTTATTAATTTCTTCCCATGAAACGGCAAGTCAAAAGAAAACCAAATTAAAATAAATCCTCACCAGTAAATTGCTATACATATATGTATGATTAGCCTGTCTGTTCAATTGTAGGCATGATATCAGCTGTTGGAATCTCCAACCTTCAATTCGTCGATATGAACTCATCGCGAAATCTCTTCATTTTTGGATTTTCACTCTTTTTCGGACTCTCCTTCCCGCAATGGGTCAATCAGAATCAAAACTCGTTCGGCACAGGTACGACATTTCTTATAGACATAATATCGTTGACCTTGCTTGCACTGTCACTTGACAGCTACATCGATTATATTATGGATCTTAAGGTTAACTTTCAAGATGTTTTCGTGCTTTTTTTTGTGTGTGTTTACTGACTACTCCATCCCGTCCATGTTTAAGCCTCCTTGTTTTGTCATGATATATATTAAAATTAATGTTTTCTAATGTTTCAATTTTATTTTCCCGATCGGCTTTAAAATTTCAGGTGACGATACTGTGACACAAATCGTGACAGTTCTTTTGAGTACAAGTATGTTTGTTGGCGGCGCCGTTGCCTTTGTACTCGATAACACAATACCAGGTAAGAACAATTTTAATCCAGAATTTATTGGTTCATCTTACGTATTTGATATAGGCACTTCTAGTAGAAGTATACGTTTATTTCGGTCGCAAATCTACAACAAGATGCACCTAGAGGGCAAGAACCGAAATAAAAATCAAACGTATGCTATAAAATAGCTATGAGAACATGATTTGTTGAAAATGAATTTAGACATACCCAAGATATGCTCTGCATGGTCATATGTATTTGCAAAAAGAACAAAAACTAATCCTTATAATTTCTTTCCTAGCTATACATGAGCGATATAAATCTAAATGTGTGATTCAATTTGTGATTATGATATGTAATTCGCAATATATATTTGCATCAGAATTAATCTAAGAATTATTCGTTTTGCTCAGGTACTGATGAAGAAAGAGGTATCCACGTATGGCGGAAACTAGATGCCCCCTCTACAGAAAACTCAGAAACAGAGCATTCAGCTCTAAGTTGCTACGATTTTCCCTTTGGAATGAGCGCTATTCGAAAGATAAAGTTCCTGAAATACATTCCCATTTCGCCCACTTTTACTGGTTTCAAAAAATGTGGATCGTCGAACAAAGTTGAACTGAATGAAGTTCGCTGATATGTCGATAGCGAGGTTGTGTTTTTAACTGAACTTCATAATCAAATTATATTATAAATGTGTTTACATATATTGTCAACTTGGCTTTCACACATAAGCTGTATATTAATTCTTTTGAAATTAGAATGTTAATTTAGAGCTCAGGGTTTATTAAAAATTCCTACAATGCTGATAGGATCTTATTCAATTAGGACAACAAATCATTGAAAATCTACCGATTTCTATGTATGTTAGAACTCTACTGCTATTAGGTTGTATATTATGCCATAATAAATAATGAATAATGATTCTAAAGCAGTTACATTTTTATTGACGAATTTAGGATGCATTATCGATTAAAGGTGTATCATAAATTGCGTTGTATACATTTGAATGTTAAAATATAGACTACATGTGTTTATCATGAATTTTATACGAAACACTTCAAGAATTCACTTCAACAATTTACACATTGTGCTAAAAATTGAATAACACCATTTTGATTTTATCAGTTGTTAATAGAACATTGCAAATTGTCCCAAATTTCAATCATTTTGCGTTTTTCGCATTATGCATGTAATATGAAAAATGATTCTATACCCTTTGATAATCATTAAATAGCAAAAAAATAATAATTGATTTTGAACTTAAACATAACAATCTAAATCCATGAGAGTTCAATTAATAGATTGTTTGAGAGCTCATTAAAACTGGTAAAAAAATATTTTCATCTCGCTTTTCTGTACATTAGCCTCTTTAGTTTAACTCTCTTATTCAATATCAGCCTCGTCTTCAGTGTCAGCCTCTTCCTCAGTATCAGCCTCTTCCTCAGTATCATCCTCTTCCTCAGTATCGTCCTCTTCCTCAGTATCAGCCTCTTCCTCAGTATTAGCCTCTTCCCCAGTATCATCCTCTTCCTCAGTATCGTCCTCTTCCTCAGTATCAGCCTCTTCCTCAGTATTAGCCTCTTCCCCAGTATCAGCCTCTTCCTCAGTATTAGCCTCTATCTCAGTATCAACCTCTTCCTCAGTATTAGCCTCTTCCTCAGTATTAGCCTCTTCCTCAGTATTAGCCTCTTCCTCAGTATAAACCTCTTCCTCAGTATCACCCACTTCCTCAGTATCAGCCTCTTCCTCAGTATCAGCCTCTTCCTCAGTATCAGCCTCTTCCTCAGTATCAGCCTCTTTCTCAGTATCAACCTCTTCCTCAGTATCAGCCTCTTCCTCAGTAT
>LQRL01125519.1:4409-21440 GCA_001703475.1 Hydroides elegans
TTTTATGGTAAACGATGTTTTATTGAAAATTGAAACCTATGGGGCGATAGTGGTTTAATAGGCCTACTAAGGCCTGTCGTTGAAAGTTTTGAAATCTGAAGATAAATTGGTAGATTAAGCCTATTTAAGAGGTGCCTCAGTAGCACCACGGTTTTTTTCATGGCAAACGATGTTTTATTGAAAATTGAAACCAATTGAGTGATACGGTGTTGATAGGCCTACTTAGGCATGTCGTTGAAAGTTTTGAAATCTGACGATAAATGTGTCGATTATGGCTAGTTAAGAGGTGCCTCAGTAGCACCACGGGTTTTATTCATGGTAAACGATGTTTTATTTAACATTGAAACATATGGGGTGATATGGTGTTGATAGGCCTACTTAGGCCTGTCGTTGAAAGTTTTGAAATCTGACGATAAATGGGTCGATTATGCCTAATTAAGAGGTGCCTCAGTAGCACCACAGGTTTTATTCATGGTAAACGATGTTTTATGGAAAATTGAAACATATGGCGTGATAGGGTGTTGATAGGCCTACTTAGGCCTGTCGTTGAAAGTTTTGATATCTGACGATAAACGGGTCGATTAAGCAAAAATAAATGGTGCCCCAGTAACACGATGGGCTTTTGTCAAGGTAAACGATGAAACATTCTCTAGGGAAATCCCTCCTCAAGGTTTGGTATTTGCAAAAAAAAAGGACCGACGGATTAACAGTCTGACTGACATACAGACCGGCACGGTGAATCTAAAGCGATAGGTTTTGACCTAAACCACTGTATGATATACTTTAACCTTTCATTAATAGTTAATTTAACGTTTAAAATATGCAGGTGCCCCAGTAACACCATGTCAATTTATCTACATAAAAGTGCCTCAGTAGCACCACCGTCCCCGTCGAGTGCACTGGTGATGCTGAGGCGCCTTATGACGGCAACCCTTACTGACATTTCTCGTAGTAGAATCGCGACTCATGTCGAGTCATCTTTACAAACTGATTGGCGTGCAGTCATTGGCTAGATGAATCAGTCTTTTTCAATGCGGTGTAACATGTAGCATGATGATCTCATGCAGCGACTGAGTTGTTGTTAATGATCAAGACTTATAAAGACACGAATTATAGTGCTAGGACCTCTATTCCAATGATAAATAAAAATTCTACTCTTTACTAAAAAAACAGATTATACTGGCATTTTAAAAGCTGATCAGCTTGTTTATCATATAAGATTTAAAATGCTTAAAATAGCAACATATTCTTAAATGCTAGAATATCATTCATCAATACATTAATTTAGTTTTGTTAATGCCCTTGGCCTGCTTAGTTTTTTTTTCATATAAAGGTGTCTTAATCCGTCCGCCTGTCAAAAATTACTCGAACTCACTCTAGAACCATACTATGTTTCCAATTCCCCTTAAATACTGCTTGGTTGCAGTTTCATATTTGGATCGTCAGGTCCCTCCCAGGTTTCAATGCGCATTTCGACGATATGGGACTATATGCACTCATCCTGGGTCATCGACGCGGTGGATCTTTACGCGCCTCCACAGATGGGCACGCTTGTTTTATTTCGTTCTACTTCTCCTCACTTCTTTTCTCAGATCCATATGAAGGTTTGCCATGATGTTTCTCCCCGACCAGTTCTCAGGGTTCTACCACCAAACTTCCTCCTTGGACAACCCACATGACCAGAAGCTGACGCCTGGCACAGCTCCACTATCGTTAATTTGGCCTTTATTAGTTCATGTCTATATCTTTGAACTCATTAAGATTTCCTGTGTATTATCTGTTAAATGACTTTGATCTTTTCGGTTTTCCATGCTCTTGCTGGTATGACTCTTTTTCCTAGCTTTTTGGCTTCATATGTGTTCTTGCTTGGATTATGTTTCTAGCCACACTGTCTTTCCCATGCCTCATGACTACATAACTTCATGAATTGGTATGCATGCTCTCTTGGTGTCTTCACCTCGGTTCCGGCCACTCGCCCCTCCTGCCCCTTAAGTTTTTTGGAGCAACGAAAAAAAATGAAAATTTCACTCGATTTTAAGCATAAATAGCCGAAAACATGCATGGTTAATCCTATGCAAACAAAAAAGGGTTGAAGATTTAGGGGCATCGTTGGTAGCTAAAAAAACTAAAGGGGCAGTTTTTATATAGAGAATAAACAACCGCGTCCGTTCCGGCCGACAGCATGATTCATTGTGGGCACCAGACTGTTGGGTGGGTTTCACCGCCGTTCCAGTCGCCTATATTGAGATTTAGTGTTGACTCGTGCGGGGTTTCGCCGGGTTGACATTCGAACCATCGTTGCCAGATCCACATAGACGAGGTGTGTTTTACATTTACATTGGATCTTTCAACTTGTTTGATAAAAAAAAAACAGATAAAATCTTAACAAAATTAAACACAAAGCCAGCGGGTGTCGAACACGTAATTGAACAAAAACACGTGATTGAACAGGTTGGGAACACACAATTGATCGGGAATAAGTAAAAGAACGGGTTGTGAACGCAAAATTGATCATAATTGATGGTAACAATTAAATGGTCTTTAGAACGATCCCTAATGTCCCTAAAGCAATATAGTTTCATTGATTATCATCGAGATATTTCCTGATATACAAAGATTATATAAGAACATAACCTAGAATTTTGACATATGTTCAATATGAATTTGCCCGTTGATAAGGCCCCACGATCTATTAAAAAACCATAAAGGTTAGTTTGAGCATAAGACAACTGGAAACTTTTCAGCTAGTTCGATTTTGAAAAGGAAAACCTTTTTTGAGGAACATTTCGCGGGTGCACTTTCAATTTCGCCTTTCTACATTTTATAATGTTTAAAATCGAAGTCATATATCCGTGGCCACTGCCAGAAGTCAGAAATATGACACATAAAATAAAACAGAACTAGAAGTCTACATAAAATGGTCTTTGGAACAAGATCGATATTGCGAGACTAATCGGATTAGAGCCCTGATTGTTGAGGGTTGTGGGATTATGCAGAGGGGCATTATGTTTGGTCATGTATATAGAAAAAAGGGGTTGAGAGGTATGACGTCACAGGGAGCTCCGAGGGGGTGTTGCATGGCGCTATTCAAAGAACAATGGGGTCATTAAGGGTTAGGACTGGACCTGGCCGTGGATTGAGAACGTATGTAAAACGTCTGTGTCACGTGATTTGTGTTGGGACAATTTCATGGCCGTGGAGGGTAGGGTCGGAACAAAAATTGTCGTGGATATATTTTAAGAGTGAAACGTTTGGAAAACGTTTGTGTCACATGATGTATATAATATTAAAACTATTAATCTTTTCATACAATAATATTATTAATGCCAACTGTTTCCGTTTAATGTCATTTCATGGTATCCTGGTCCCATCTTTAACCCTCATCCCAGATTCATGTTTAGCTCATGCGATTAGATATAGACTTTAAATCGTTCCACCTAAAGGCTTGTTGAGTAAATGCTGAGTTAGTGTTAGCTAGGGATGATGTCAGGAGGATAAAAAATTTAATTGTTTTTAATTCATCATGAGTAAACTATGAGTTAATGATGAGTTCATTTTAGATAAGTATGAGTCATCTAGACAATTAATCATGTTTACACACCATGACGACTAAAACGCGAATTCATATCGTTTTATGGCACGTGATATATAAGAATATTTCAACAATTTTTACACACCATATTATTTATGTTTTAACAATTGTGAAAGGAGCTGTAGGATTTTTTGTATTGATGATAATGGAGTTTGTTTCATTCAAGATATCGGTGATGTATCCTACATTTAATCAATTTGTGGTAAAACATCCAATCACACCTTTAAGGGAGCAGAGTCCTATTGAATTCATTACAGAAAATAATGGGCATTCTTTTATCGACTTGCGCAAGACCCGTTTACATATTAAATGTAAACTGGTGAAGCCAAACGGTGACCCTGTATCAGCCAATGACAAAACAACGTAGGTCAAAATGCCGTTACAAAGTCTTGGGCGCCATGTTGAAGTATGTTTTCAAAACGAACTGGTTTTGAGCTCAGATAATAGCTATCCATATAAGGTAATGCTAGATGGCATGTGTATCTATTTAGAGGATTGCAAAGAGTCACAACTACAGCCACAATTGTACTAAAAGGACACAAACGGATATATGGATGCCACTGACACAGCTATTGGAGGCAAGGGCGGATTAACACAAAGGTGTAATTTCACAAAAGATGGCAAATCTGTAGATATGGAAGGGCCATTGTACTGCGATATCCTACAGCAAAAGCACATTTTTTAAAATAATATTCCTATAAGAATTAAACTGACACCTGCTTCAAATGCCTTTGCATTGATGGGTGAAGGGCGAGTATTAATAGAAGAGGCGTTGCTGTGGGTATATCATGTGGATCTTAGCCCATATATTTATACTGATATTGCTAAAAAGTTGCAAAAGGATACAGTTAAATATTCGTATGTAAAATCTGAATTCTTGTGTCATAGCATTCATCGCTACGACTTGCAAACCCTTTTCAAGGACGCATACCTACTCAACTGGTTTTTGTATTTGTTGGTGCAGAGAGTTTCAATGGACACCACAAAAAGAATCCATTCAATTTTCAACATAAATTTCTGAACTACCTCGACGTGAGTGTAAATGGCCGTTCATTACTGCGTGAGCGCCCAATGCAACCTGATTACATCAAAAATCATTGCTCAGAAGTATTTGTTCTCATGTTTGGCTCAAAATGGATGAAGAATGACGGAAATTACATATCACGAGACGATTTTGCCAAAGGTTATATGATCTATATATTTGATTTAGATGCAGACTCTGTTGGAAATGTAAATCTGGAAGCTCGATTTGCAATACCATTAGATAAGTCTACAAATATGTTGATATATGCTAGCTTTCCACATGTTATGGAAATTAATGAAACCAGAAATGTATATCTATAAAAGAAGATATGGATGCGACTAAAGGACAAAATGTATCCGTGTACATATTGTGAAAAGACATATGCATGGTCAAGTGACCTAAAACATAAACACATCTAGAAGCCTATGATTGCTGCTCCTGCTGCTGCTGCTTCTGCTGCTCCTGCTGCTGCTCCTGCTGCTCCTGATGCTGCTCCTGCTCCTTCTGCTGCTGCTGCTCCTTCTGCTGCTGCTGCTCCTGGCCTTGCACTTTCGGGTAAATCATTACAGTGTGAACACCCATTCACAATGACCATATCTGGCAAAACACAATTTTTCTAAGATATACTTCAATAAAAAAAATCAACCCAAAGCCTGAACGAATTGTTTACTTGTACAAACGTTGGCAACCACTTTATGACAAAATACAAGAACATTCCAATGTAGAATTTATTAAAGATATTCCACACGATTTAGACAATGATTTTTTTCGATACAACAAAGAACAATTGGGTGTTAATTGATGATCTCATACATATACAAAGTGACTTGTTAGCAAACTTATTCACAGAAGGGTCACATCACAGGAATCTAAGCGTCATCAATGTAACACAAAACGTATTCCCTCCGGGAAAACATGCCGTAACACAACGACAAAACACCCAGTATATGGTTATATTCAAATCACCCATGGGTGAAGATCAAATAAGAACGTTAGCTGGATTTATGTTGTCAGGGCATGTACACGAATTCCTTGGCATATATCAAAAGGCAACAAGCAACCCACATGCCTATATTATCATAGATAGCAAACAAAATACACCTGATGGAGACAGATTAAATACTGATATATTTCATTAACCAAACCACATTGATAGCGACAACTTCTTTGACATACTTTGCGATGAACGACACATTGCCAAAAGATACCATGAACCGTATATGAAATGGTTATTGAACCCTAAAGCAAACGAACCCGAAAACTGGAAATGTTACTTGGAAAATATGATAAACGAGGATCTAGAAGGAATACACAATCCGAAAGCTCTTGTATAGCTATGCGTGTCACATGTAGCTGTGCATAATGTGCAGATACTTTGTGCAGACTGTAACAAAAACTCAGGACAAGGTTCATGGTTGGCCAAATGTCCGAAGTGTGAAGAAGTACATATATATCCAAAACATGGTTGGACAGATCAGGATATAGATTGCCAAGGGTGTAAATTTTCATTCATACCACAGATGATACATGTAAATATATCGTTGCATTTTGTAAAACATGTAACAAAGCATGGGTTACAGCAACTACTTTCAAAAAATAAAAACGAGGCTGTGTTCATTATGTAGAACTACATCTATAAAAGCGGTAAAGTTTCAAAATGATATAACATTTAGCTGTGGTTGCAAATTTTGTTGATACCTCACCTGTCAACAACACAAGTCTACCTGTACTACGCTAGGTTCAATTCTGTAAGTGATGGTAACTGGTTATTGGTATATAATATTTGCTGATGAAAAGAGATAACATAAAACATAATAGTTCTCTCATCTTATATGCAATAAAACTAGATCTTCTATTAATAATTCGGTAAGCATAAACAAGCATGTAATAATCAGTTTGATATCAAATTCGATAGTTTTTTAAAAACACAGCTCTGACGTGTATGTAACACATATAAAGAGTAGATAATATTAAAATATATTTGTTAAGTTTCAATTATAGTTCATATTCATTTACCTAATGCTTTGTGGCCCTTCGTATTCTCTTCTAACTGTCAACTTGATTGAAAAATAAGATAACATCATAAACATTATTGAGGATTGACCAAAGTCGATGTTGAAGTAGTTATAAATACGTTTATGTGATATGTTAAATGATCCACATATACTTTAAAAGCCGGAATTAAAGTAAGATATATATAAACTTGAATTAAAAGTTGAATCTATGAATTTGAATAATAAAAGGATATATATGAAATAAACATGAAGTTCATAACTTATGCAGTTTATGCTGCAATAAGCATACTTGAAAGGTTAAGTTCCAGTAGCATTGATGCACATGCTGAGGCAATAACAGCCTGTGTGTTTGTTTCATATTCGGTAATAATTTACATGTTGCAACTGCAGCAATGTCTGGAACCTATATTTGACTATGATTATTGTGAATGGAAGAATCTTGTGACTTACTTAGATGACGAAGATTATCATGGATATATGCAGGAACTGTATGAGGATTCGAATCGAGATTCGCGAATCAGGTTGCCAAGAATGAGAAAAATAAGCTCTCTCAATATACATATGCCAAAGAATGGTTGCTATTGTCACAATGGTTTATTGTTTATTATGAGATATTATGATAAACCCTTAAGGCATGACTATTGTTATTCCTATAATTTATTTGGCGACGAGGGTCTTGGAACAGTTATTGGGAGTAATAAATCATACGTGAAAAATACAGACAAAATAACGATGGAGGAGCTCCGGAATGAAACACAATTTTCATTTGAAGGTGTATATTGTCGAGACGGCTCTGTGTATATACCTCAAGAATTTTGCTACTTAAGGTACCCAAATCCACACTCTATACTTGGTGTACTATTCAATGAAAGTTTGCCAACAGAAATATTACGAAGAGATACAGCAACCAACAACCCTACTTTGCTTATGAATAGGATGGGCTATATATATGTGGCTGGAAACAGTCGCTGCGAAAAAGGAAAGGTGATACTAGATTCTGAATCCGGAGATTCGTTAGAATCTATACATATGGGACACCATTATGGACCCCAGTTGATTCCGATATCGATTTTAAGCTATACAAGTCAATGGAGAGTTGCTAATAAATGCACTGGGAATATAACATTGACACTATCAGATAATAAACAAATTGTTTACATGTTTGGGTTGAGATTCTCTGTTTTCTTACTCTCTGACATATATTGTCACGTTCCATCGGTAAATATGAATTCAGACTTGAACAAGCAAGAATGCTCTGCAATAGAAGTAATTAATTACCAATCACTTCGCGATGTTTTTCAAATCCACTTATCTCAGACATTATCAAAAGAGAGGTTTTCACCCCAACAACAGCAGCAAATTGTATCAATTCTAAATGCGATAACAATAAACCAATTAGATTCTTTGATACGATTATTGCAAACATTCCGTTTGAATATGTGAATTTGATTGCCATTTTCTATTGAAACAGTGTATTCATCTAACGATATGATAAATAAGTATGTTTAAATTACACTTTTTAAGTTTTACTTGCGGGTAAGAAATTTCGTTTTGCGTAATATTATATCATTCATGTTACAGAGTTACCATTCTCCTGCGTGAAAGATAAACTATATTCATTTTATTTATATATAAATTTATGTATTTATTTTAGTTTTGTTAGAAAATATACTTGACATCAATATATTTATGTGGTGTTATCATTTTACTGCTATTTTCAATAAACCTTAAAATTCAAAATCAGTCTGTATTTATTGAACTCGACCAATAAATTATCTATGCATATTTATATAAATATGTATATATAAACATACAATATTTAAAATAGTAATAATATGAATTATCATCATTATCAATATTATCACCACCATCATCATAATCATCATCATCATCATCATCATCATCATCATCATTTTAAAGCGGAGATTTATTGTGTATAGAGTTGAGATTTGATGATTGACCCGAACGCGAATCAAACCAATGTTCACAGGACCGGGATTGTTTACTTATTCGATCCGCTACCATATCGACGATCTTTATCTTAAAATAGTTTTATCATTTTCACATGTGTGTCTCAATTGTCAGTCGAACAATTATTTATGTGGTCTCGTACATAGTAGATTGGATAAACGATTGGGCAAAATTGAAAATACAAAATAACTTATCAAATTTGGTTTGAATAGTCGATTGTATTTTGAGCGTTTACAAAAAAAATTAGTCGGATATTTAGTCTTATTGTAAGGAACCGAGTTGATTGATCAATAAACTATGTCTTTTAATGTCATTACACTCTCAGATAATATACATATACAAATGCATATCACAAAAAATGTCATACCAATGGCTGTACCAAATTCCGCTATTGTGTCTAATTTTGTGTCTAATTTTCCTCAAAACTCTATGAGGTGAAAAATCTAACCACAATCCCATTCAATCTAATATCATTCACTTGAGTTTATTTGATGTTGTCATATGTTGCTGATCGATATGATGGGGTGGGGGCACGGATAATTATATCTACATATTTTTGTTCATGTGATGTTATATGTGATACGTTGCTGAGGCTCAGTTTTATTGTAAGGTATGACAGGTATGTCAAATGTATTTTCCTATCATATCCTACTATTTAGAAACTTTACCAAAATTAATTTTCTGGTGAAATTATAGTTGAACACACGTATTTTATTAAAATTACAATTCATCTCTTGAAGATTCGCCAAGTGCAAAAATACTCAGTCATGAGGGATGCACTCACCATATAAATACAGATACAATGTGCTGTGAAAGAAATAAAAAGCAATATATGACTGGATGAATGTCATGTGCACTGAACATTCGAAACAGCAATCGTTTCATCAAGAGTGCGTAATTATCTGCAATCTTTTCGTTCGCGAAAATATGCAGATATTGCAATTAACCGATAAAATTCAATTTGTTCCCATGCATCGATTTTCTATATATTACAAACCATAATATACCATATATATTAACATTATTATGTAAAAGCTATTGAACGTGAAACTTAGAATGTTTTGATAACGATTTGATAAATGGTATAGAATATATTTATTTTTTAAGACACCCACCCCTAAATCAAAATATCATTTTTATTCGCCTTGCTGAAACCACTGAGCGGAATCCCTGGCCCCTAATTTGCTCATTTAAAGGGGTGTTTCATCTATACTGCGCACGTCATCAATCAAGACTCGCTATATAAAAACATTGTGACACATAATCAATACTCGTCGTTTCCAGTACCTCACTTCGCGTTGAAGACAATTATTGTAATTGTATGTTTTAATTAAATTTGACATCTATATTGTGACTCAATCATTTTATAACGCTGATAACAAATTAGCTATATATATTCTGCCTACATATTGACATTTTTCTAAATCATATCAAATATTGAACATCGAATGGGATCTTACTCCATTAGTTACGAGAATCTAAACTCTCTGATCCTGTATATATGTTATAGAATTGGTCACGTATTAAAAGAATTTTTGCAGAAATAAATCTTGAATACAATAAAGCAGAGAGTCTGGGCAAATTTGGGAAATCCGCTAGAATGACGTCAAAATTATTTTAACAAACCAGTAACAAGCAATGTGATTGGTTATATTTTGGAAATCCAGACTATTAGCATAAAGATTTTTATATACACACAATCTAATATAATATTCATCTCATAGGGAGCCGATTTCTAGCAGTTTTAGGAACACCTCGTGGGCTGTTCTATATTTTTGTTTGTTACACGTGTAGTTATGTTCTTTATTCTCGTAAATTGAAATAGCAGCAGGTTGATAGAGAGTTTGGGCAAATTTTGGAAATCCTCTAGAATGACGTAAAAATTACGATAACAAAACAGTAACAAGCAATGTGATTGGTTATGTTTGGGAAACCCAGGCTACTAACATTTATATTTTTATATTTGCACAAACTCTCTAATAACTAAGTCTGGACCAAAAAAAATCGAAAAAATAAAAAATAAAAAATAAAAAATCGAGTCGAGACGGCGTAATTCACACGTTTGGAAACCAGTGAGATGTGTGTAAATTATTATTATGCGCATGCGTACAATCAATTTGACAACTTCCAGGGTAAAACTGTGGACTTACGGAAAAAGGTGATAATATTGGATTTTAAGTGGTAACATGATTTTCTGAAGGTATTACATAACACAGAATGATATAAATTTAACATATGTATTGTTTTTGGTCTAGTTTCATACTGAAAGTTCATGCAATAATAAGTTGAACTTCATGTCCTTCGGCTTTTTAGGCCCCAACCCCAAAGTTGGGGGCCTATAGAGTTGGGGTGTCCGTCCGTCCGTCCGTCTGTCCGTTTGTCATCGCTTTCTTGTACGGGCTAGAACTTTTGAACGGAAGGTCATAGAGACTTGGTTATAGGATCAAATGAAAGGTATTGGTCCGTAGATGTGATTTTGAATTCCGGTCAAAAACACCCTACCGGAAGTGGTCGAATTGGCCAAAATAGCCCAAAATAGCGGTTTTTCCAGACTTGGGCTTGTACGGGCTAGAACTTTTGAACGTCCCTTGCACTCCTTAAGTACTACGTTATGTTACTTAAGTAATACGTTATGTTTCTGACATTAAATTGCAAGCTTATTTTCTATGATTCGTTATGTAAATATTAGTCGAAATTAAACAAGTAGGATCAGTAGTTGTAGCATTATTTATTTTTTGTTTATGGGTCTGACACTCAATAAGAATATGTAATTCTTCAAGTCAGATCCTTTTCGTTTCATTCACTGTTCATTTATTTACTGATATAATTATCGTTGAAATTATACATTTTTTGCATGTATTACGAAATAAAATATCGTTTAAGTATAAGAGGCCGAAATCTAGGTCCCATTTGTCCAAACATAACTATCTCGGAATAATAACCTTAGGCTAGTTTGAACCACATTCTGTCATGGTAATGTTTACATGCTTGTAGCGTTTGGGCTCAATGTACAATAAGAAAGGCTCATGTAAAGGGACCACATTGAAAACTACATTATCATATTTCAAATCAATATATTGAACATTATAACATGTTTGCCATAGATGATGGGATGACGGACAACCCATAAATACATACGTGAAAGAATAGTGCTCGAGTTCAAAGAAAGGTTTAAGAATTAAGTAAGGACAAGTCTCAGACTGACTGATCACGACCTTTAATTTTAATGAAACATGCATCGATCCTTTGAATAGCACCACTCCGTAGCCATTTATAACTGTGTGGTGGCTAGAATTCGTATTAGAAGAAGTGCTAGTTTTCCAGAGAGTGACATCAAACGCATCCTGATTATAAAAACGGTGATGTCTTTGTTATAAAGCAGGGTGACCAGCGTCAGGGAAAATCAGGGAGAATCAGGGAATTTCAAAGTCACGTTTTCAAATCAGGGAAAGTCAGGGAAAATCGCCCTTTTTGGAGAAAATCAGGGAAAAATCAGGGAATTTCATTTTGAATCAGGGAAAAAAATCAGGGAATTTCGTTATCATATTTGCTTGTTATTTTTTAGGATTTCTTTAGAAAATTTCGCTCGCGCCTTCGGCGCTCGCATACTATATATACTTCTTAAACATTTTGGCTCGCGCATTCGCGCTCGATTATTAACTTAATTTAGCTATAGATTGTTATAAAGTATCATTTTGGAACAGGGAAAAAATCAGGGAAAGTCAGGGAAAAAATCAGGGATTTTATGCTGTCTGGAGACTGGTCACCCTGTAAAGTTATTTTCCGTTGGTTACAGAGCTACATTTTAAAGTATCCTAAATGAACTCCGTCCCTGCACGTCATGCTTGCTTGTTATAAAAAGTATAATGCGCATCATATCTACGCAGTGATATGTGATTCGTTTCATGTGTCGAGTTGAACCCAGAAAAAAAAGAAGAAAAAAAAAAACGTTCAAGCGCTCAGAGCAAGTGAATATTGACGGTCTCAGATGTAACGGATTTGCTGATAATGTAACGTTTGAAGTGGATAATTATGTCATGAACTGTACTTGACATTCTGTAGCAAATGATAGCTGCTTAGATCATTCGATGCGAGCAAGACTGTAAGTCGCAATATATTTTGGTAATATGGACATAGAATTGGTAAATAATAAAAATATTGCACAAGTCTTGACATTCTTTTGATGCCAAGTTATGTTTAAAGGCAATTAGGCATAAAACATCTCTGTGATTCCATGTGTCAACTTAGAAATGTTGTCAAAGGCTTAAGTACCACAAAACATTGGTATTGAACTGTGCGCTTTAAACTTTGAAATTGAAAAAGTGCTTTGAATCGCGTTCTTTCTGTTTCGAAAAAAAAAACACTTTCTCGTGTATTAACCTTCAGAAAATCAGATTGATAAGATTGAATGGATTATATACTTGGATTATAAACTTCCTTGGTATACTATGATATTGAAACATATAAAAACATTTTCAAGCATTAAATGTTTTCACTGAGACGCTTGGTGTCAAAGAAACTCGTGACAGTGAAAATAGATTAAATTATTGATTAATTATTGATTTATAATAAACAACGCATTCTACACCATTGGTTTCACAGCATCTGATCAAACACAGTCATGGTTGCTATTTCATTCTGCTTTTTACTTGCTTTCTGTTCAAAACTTAACGATTTTCAAATTACAAAGCAGTGAACCCGCATTAAGATGTGTACCATTAAAACAAGGTGCTGTTCAATGCTTTATTGTCATGGGTCACGTTTGTTCAATACCGCCGTCTGTGTGTGTTGCTTCATTGTGCCGTTTGAAATTATGACTGTTAAACATGTGGGTAAAGATTATTGAACTTGTTGTTTCTTATACTGCTGTTGCCTTTGTAAAGCATCTTTAAACTGCACGTGAAGCGAGGAACTGTTTGATAACTCTTTCTTATAAGCAAAACCTCAAGAGGAATTAAGACCTACTGGAATACTGTAAAAGTGAACGGGAAATAAATGTACAATAGAATCTCGTTAACTCGACCACATTTTACTCGAATTACCCGTTAACGCGAGGTGATTTTAGGTGAAGTCCAAAGTCTCATAAATATAAGTCTTATAATAAAACGGTAAGCTCGAATTCACGGATTGATCAAGGAAAATGTCCCGAGGATCTCGAGTTAACGAGGTTCTATTGTATTTGCAGCAAAGAATACTGGGCAATTCCATCGTAACGCACGTTACATTTTTACGGGTTTTCCAGTATTCAAAGGGGCTGTAAGTCCAACCCAGACATAGTTTCGTTTAGACTTTGGTGTTAAACTTTAGAGTAGATGGTCATGCTTTTAAAATAATATCAATATAGCCATTAAGTACAACTTCCTTCTCATGAGACGCAACAGTGTTTTCGTTATGCACGTTACAAATATTGACATGGGTTTATAGGAGCTCGAAATCAAGTCGCTCGTCTTGCTCAGCAATGTTCTTAATTGAAAAAAGGACAGGCTGAATTTGATAGGCCATGACTTTGACTTCTTGCTATGAAATCGAATTGGATTATAAATTCTCACAATGCGCGGAAAATTGAATTTGATCTAACTGACCAGCGTAACGCACGTTACGTAACGCACGTTACAATGTCATTGATATTTCTTAAAAGCCTATGGCTTCATATTTTGCAAGTATTATTATTAACAACTTTTATCAAATGATAAATGCATATCATATTGACAACACTTAAGCAAAAATATTGTGATATCAAAATAATTGAGAAAATTAAACTCAATTTCCTCGAAAAATAAATATTCCTATTAAATATATAATTGGCATTGTTTATTGGGTTAATACGATAACGCGGTGTAAGATAAGCATATAATCAGGTCTAAGATATTTAAAGATAAAAAATAATATTGTCAAGCAATCCCCTGTTGATCACTGTATAAGCAAATTATAGCATATTTATCATATATATTGATAAAAACCAGTTCTAGGGCAAAATAAAAATATACCAAACATTAATATTTAATGATGGAATTGAATTTTTCCATCCCTACACGTACTAGCACAAAAAATCACTTTTATATTTCCATATTCTCACTTACTGTATATCTTCTTTATTTTCTACCGGAGTCAGTCATATGCCAACGTTGCCATATTGATTTGTTATAAATATGCAAGTATTACCCATGTTTTTTGTTAGGTAGACCATTACCTGGTATAAATATGAATATTCTTTTTGGGTTTTGTATCACATTTCGCTTTAATGGTCCATCTTTTGTTGTTAGGGTACAGAAATCAAAATATGTATCCGATTTTGACTCACCATAGAAATGCATTTATTTTTATTGTACGACAATATATTCTATACATGGACATCTTCTCATATAGAAATAAGCTCACACCTACCCAGATTCATTTCTAACCAAAAATTGTAAAACATCATTACCAAAAATGAATTGTATTGATATATGGGTGTCACTCGCAACATTTAACCAAAGATGCTCAACTTGATCACACAAAGTTTCTTTTCTGAAACAATATTTAACTAATTTATGATCAATTTTAGTGTATTTGGGTATCTAACGTTGATATTTGATGTGAAATAAATTTCTAGCTGGAATAAAGAAACTTCCAGGGTTCGACATAAGGAAAAAATCATACTCGCCAAACGGGCGAGTGACTTCGATTTCATACTCGCCAAACAGAGTTTGTACTCGCCAAATTGGCGAGTAACTCGATTTTGTACTCGCCAAATCCAAATATGCATATATAGCAAAAAAAGTTATATTTAAGGATTTGTTGGTCTCTTTTGCAACTTGTTTTTAATAAAAAATGCATGCGATGCTTCCGAATTAGATAAATTAGAGCCTCTTGTTAGCCACGGCTTGCTACGCAAGGCGGGGATTGTCCTACCGCTTTCACGTTATTTATTTATTTATTTATTTATTTATTTGTTTAGTGCGTTAACTTTTTTTCAAAACACTACTCCTCTCACAGTTGTTGACCGATTTTTATGAAATTTGGTTTACGATATATTGGGGTCCTTGGCTTTTAAAAAACTGCCAATATGTGCTTATATTGCTTATATAAGCAAAGTTATGCTTACTTTTATTTTCCCATTCAAACGCTTTATGGGTGTACATGCGATAATGATGTACAAATTTACACACCATTCTATTCATTTAATTAAATTCATATCCCTGAATGAATTTTCTTCTTTATAAAACTAAAGCAAATGCATTCGATAGTGTGCTGCAAATCAGTCTGTTACGTCATAATAGAAATAATAGCGATACTAGCGATTCGGCTATCAAAGAAGACTGGAGTGACTAATTATTTAGACACCATTATATTGATAAAATAAAATTTATATATCCGATTTTACATACTACCGTGATTACCGACGTCTAACCCGCATTGGTGTTTAACCTCCACCCCATGAGAGTCTAGAATTATGTTTTAAAATTCTATTTATAACTCTTAACCTAAATTTGACTTTTTCTAAATATCGTGCATTTTGTATTATAACCCTATGCCAATGCCTTATACATTGTATATGTTACCGGTTCTCATTATTTCTTGAGACAATCCATAAAGACTTGACGGCAGTTCAAATTAAATACCATTATCGTTATTGTGTCGATGAATAAAAACAAAATTGCAATTATTTTACATGTAAATCCAAAAGTGAGTGGTTTATACTTTAGAAAACAGATTAACCCGCAACGTTGTATTAACCGCACCTGTGTATTTTGTATGCTTTACCCCGCGGGCTATGCATAGAAAATTACGGTAAAACTAGGTTTTCGTTTTTCATGTTGCATATAAAAACCCAAAGGAGGTGTGCAATTGGAGGGGTGTGGATATTTTTTATTAATTATTTAATAAAATCGGTTAAATGTGCTATAAAGCTATAACGAATAAAAATGGTTGATTATTTCATAGTAATAAGGGTTGACTAAAGTTGTGCAAGGTGTGGCACACTGTCCTTGGACAGTCTTGTACTAAAACATGAAGTAGAATTACTACTTTTCGTAGAGGGCCATTATTTGCGAGTATTTCTTATATCTAATTTTACTTAGAACTTTCACGGGAGTGCCTATTTAAAAGTTGAAATATCATTGTTAGTAAGTTTTTTACATTATAGAGGTCCTTTTTTACGAATATGTGGACTCTAAAACTTTAGTGGAAGTGTGGGCGATCAATATATTGTATACTTCTATTGTAAGCGCCGAAGGCGCGGGCTTTGAATATTCAAAACAAAGAAAATCATGGCTTAATCATACCATATATACATGTATGTCGCAATAAGAAGAGAAAATGTGGCAGGGAAGCAAATTAAAAGTTAATATAATTGTCTTAATGATTTATTTTTCGAAATCACCTGGCGGTTTTCAACGAGTCGGACAAATGTCACTGATTTCATATTCCCCTTACATTGTTTCAATAGC
>LQRL01125532.1:0-12190 GCA_001703475.1 Hydroides elegans
TTCATACCAAACTCGCGTGGACAAAGTACCCCACATCAAACGGGACAGACAGACGGACGGACAGACGGACAAGCTCAACCCTATATCCCCTCGTTTTCACAGGGGATAAATACGGTAATCGGATACCAACTAGTGTATCAGATGGTATAAAAAGCTAAGAATTTTCCGTTTACGCTCCATATCACTGTTCATTTCATAAAACCTCACAGCATGTTTATTATATATACAGTATGTGGTCACTGTTTGATTTGGCTCTTAAAATTCCTGTTCGGATGCTTGCGTAAGACAGATTGAGGGTACCCCCTAGACCAAACATGAAAATAAGGATGAGAAACCGTTTCTTTTAACGGCTTACACATTTACATATGTGCGATGATGAACTGATAACAAAATACAATGAAGAAGTTAAAAGAGCGAAATTTGAAGCACTTTGCTTGTTCGAGAATTTCGCCTGAATAAGTAATCAAAGTTGTTAACGAAATCAATTTTACATGTAGCCAATACCACAATAATACCTCAGTGTACGTACATATATATAGATAGGAAAAGTCTGCACTAAATTCCAATAATTAAGATGTACATATTAATCAAGGAACCAGTGAATCTTTAGTGCAAAGATATATTATGACAAAGTCTAGTTGGTGTTTTCTATAATTATATAACTTTACTCCATAAGAGCTAAGCATGTTCGACCTCTTGTAAGTAGATTCATAGTTTATTCTAAACTTTTCATTGTTCCGAAGTTAGAACTAACTTTTTTCCCCAGACTGAGCAAAAAGTTTTCGATATTAAATCGGAAAAGCATTGTGTTTAATCATGTATATAATAAGGGAGCGTTTTAAGTCAGCAATGGATTATTTACTCCTAGAGATACGTGCGTGTGAATAATCATAAAGACTGAAGTACTCGAATGAGAAAAGAAACTGTAGTGCCGTACATATGTACTTTCCCTCGGCCAATCAGGTGGATCCATGACCCGCAAAAGACCTCTATCACACCCCTTGGCAGAACCGAACCAGACACCGAACAGTAAGCGACAACGTGTGGATAGCTATTATTTGTACTCGTACGATCGTATGATATATATTTAGCCACTATAACCACCACCACCACAAAACTATCACACTAAACATTTAAATGTGTTCTACTTGGTATCTGACATGAAACAAAGCTATAGTTATTGAATCGTTTAATAATGCACATGGATATCAATCGGATGACGATGCACAATATTGCACACAATGGTGTTAATGTTATCGTTTCACAACAAAGCATCTCGGAACTAAGTTCCTGTCGTATACTTACACGTGCAACACTTTATTGTATGTAAAACTATAACTAACATATTTTTTATTAAATATGATTTTAAAATGTAAATAGTTTGATTCTTGAAGGGATGATAAGCACTTTTTTGGATTATTTCTTTTCAGCTGATCGATTTGTTTTGGAAAATATGGCCTTGAACTTGTGAGTGAAATGGTTATTAACAAGACTATTGATGTGGAAGGTTTATATACCAAATGCTACATAAAGAGTTTGGGCACGTGTAAAATTGTCTGTCTAGGCTCGAGTTAGGCCTAAAATTCCGTTCACGAAAGTTGTGGGTAGGAGTTACAGATATCCCAAATATGAGGAGATGTGACTCGAATACCTTTGTGAGCTATTTGGGACAACAATGATAGCATTGGGACAGGGAAATGTTGCCATAAATTCTCATGAGCGATGGCCAATCTTTTCAAACACGATGGGGGCACGGTAAACGAGCTCATTCAATCCAATAAAGGTAGAGCAAAAACTCAATGAAGTTTAAGAAGACCATTTTTGTAAAGAGTTCGACAAACCACTGGTGGACTTGGTAAAGAAGAAACGAAAGTCCAAGAAACTCAAGAAGGCAGTGCATCAGCCTATCAAGCTCCTGTGTTGGTCATGTAGTCAGCACTTCCACAGGAGCCCTGGCTAGATGTGGAGAAGCTGGAGGCCAATCCATTTTGGGTCCATTCAATCGAGAATATGCAGGAAGGGCGCTAAGATGCTCCGAAGAGGACGAGGGCGAATCGAATATAATTCAGCAAATTGTAACAGGGCTAGGTATTCCACAGTTAAGGTGTATAATTGCAGAGATGTTAGGTTACCCCCAGTTCGGGTTGAATGTTCCACACCTCGCACACAGTTAAACATTATACCCCCGAAAAGTCAAATCCTAATAGTCCTATATAGTCTTAAGATACTCAAGGCCAAATTTGCAATAGCACCCAAAAAGGGTTAAGAATGACGGTCTGCTTAGAAATTTGAGGAAAATTACATGAGCTACCTACATCATAAAAATAAGTCAAGGGGAAGATATAGAATGAGAATACATACCACACAGTTGAATGGAAAGAGCGTTTCCAAAGTTCATTGTCAAGGAACAGGAGCTGATAGACCAAGAAATCGAAAACAAAATGTTAAAAGGTGTGCGATAGAAAACATAATCCCCAATGTGTGTCTCACCTGTTTCTGAGAGAAACAAAAGATAGAGGATGTGTCCGTTTTTTTCAATATGAAAGCGCTTAACAAGCACATAGGATACGGACATTTGAAGATAGAACATTTGAAAGAATTTTTAGACATGAAAAAAAGGGAGATTACATGATAAGTTAGACATAAAGGACGTATATTTCAGTGTACCAATTGTAGACATATTCGCTATTATATTAAACTATCTGCATGTTGACATCCGGTTTTTAGCGTCGCTTATGCTCAAATGCTTGAAGATCTCAGTAAATGAATAAGTAAGCTATATTGGTGTTATTCCAGGACTTCCACACACATCTACATGGTGTCAGATGTCCATTTATAATGCGAAGAAATAAATAATATACCAATATGGCAAGTGCACTCAGAAGACCCAAAGAACTCAGTTTCGAGGGAAATGTTGCCGAAAACTGGAGGGCCTTTGAAATGGATTTCGACATATATGTTGTCGCAGCAAGACCAGATGCCGACGACAAGATTATCTCATACACGCTCCTAAACCTCGCTGGTAAGGAAGCAATTGAACGCGCTGGGACATTTGCTTATGGTGAAGGAGAATCCGTTGAGAAGCCAAAGTGTTTAAAACAACAGTTCAAGGAACTTTGTGAGCCGCGGAAAAATTTGACAATTCTTCGACACCGGTTCAATACACGTAGTCAGCGCTCGAACGAGTCATTTTCGTCATATTTCGTGGATTTGCGGAACCAAGCGGAAAGTTGTGAATTCGGTGATAAAATGACAGAATTCATGCGTGACCGAATTGTGTGCGGAATTCACTCTGACATTGTCCGCAGGTTGCTGCTAAGAGAGCCCGAATTAACGCTTGACAAGGCATATGAGCTATGTATCATGCACGAGATGGCAGACTTGGACAGTCAAGGAATAAACAATGATCCGGATTTTACGCCAAGCGTCAACGCAATCAGAGAAAAAAGGGAGAAGAAATCAAGAAAAGTAAAGATGGTAAGAAATTGCAAGTATTGTGGCGAAGATCATCCTGTGAGACAGTGCCCTGCATATGGGGTCCAGTGAGAAAAGTGTGAAAAACTCAATCATCTCACGAAAGTTTGTTTGTCCGTGAGCGATAATACCCCCCGGAGACCAAATACACCTCGGAGGCGTTCGCAACCCGATTCTCAACAGCTGCATGAAATCGATTATGATGATGATCAACAACAGGAAGACGTCATGGAGCACTATGTGATTGATGCGGTAGACATACCAGGATCACAAAGTGAAATTCACATAACGGCTATAGCATCTGGAAACCGTTTCGATTTGAAAATTGACTCAGGTGCTAAGTGCAATGTTGTTTCCATGAACACGCTACAATCCATGAGAATCCCCTTTACATTCAACACGTCAGAAAGGATCACACTGATATCGTATTCAAACACGGAAATGCGTACGTTAGGAACATGTGAATTACAATGTGTTATCGCAAATAAGAATGCCATTCTCAAGTTTCATGTCATCGACAAGCCAGTGAAGAGTATCATTGGTCTACCCGATGCATTAAGATTACAACTGTTGCATCTTCACCCGAGAGTGTGTATCAAAACAAAAGAAACGCGATCCAGAAGGTGGGACAAATACAGACGCAGAAAATCAACATCACCCAATACATACAACACGGCAGTTACTTTTGCCTGTTTTGTGGCCACTTAGTTAATCCTCGTTATGTACTCATAAATTGTATGTGCATTGCTATCGGCCATGAAGGAGGTGGAACTTTGCCGTAAGACTCCATGTATTAAATGTAAAATAAAAATAAATTTTAAATAGTGATGCCTTCGATAGAAATTCCCAATTTTTTCTCTATACGTTAAACACCTTATGAATTTGATTATTTCCTAATTTAATCCGGGTATGTTTTATGACTCATGAATAAATCGCAATTCAAAATGCCATAAAAATGCATATTTTGAATAGCATATACAGCATAATAAAGGTAAATCATCCCAAGCATCCCAATAAGTAGCCTACGAGATGCTGGTTTTGTATAAAAATGCTTAGTTAATTATGTTTGTATTAAATATATATACATACAACGTTTAATTATAAATAACATCATTATGATTAGACTTATTTATTTTATCTTTTATTTTTCTTGATAAGTGAAATATACGTATGGTTGTTTTCCTCATACTTGAAGAAAATACGGAAAAAAATCAAATATTCTTAAGAACAGTTATAATTAACCATATGGTTATTTATGATTCGTGGATGCATGTATAGAAAAAATAATCATATCACCATAGTGTCCTTGGTTCCAACAGATCAAAGTTAAAGGACTTAACAATAGCATTTGATACGGTGGGTTCAAAG
Source organism: Hydroides elegans (assembly GCA_001703475.1). Taxonomy (NCBI): domain Eukaryota; kingdom Metazoa; phylum Annelida; class Polychaeta; order Sabellida; family Serpulidae; genus Hydroides; species Hydroides elegans. Next base: position 4,843 of record LQRL01125532.1, read on the forward strand.
TCGATGGTTAAGTCTCTAGACGGATTAGTGAATATAAGCCCTTTAATTGATCCGATTGTATACCTCTATAGTTTTAGTTAATTTTGAGGTGGATAACAAAACCACCTTTCCTATTTTCAAATGATAATAAGGAAAACGACGTTTTAAGAAAAATATAGCAATCAAAATAATGTTATTAAAACGCATACAAATAAAACAAGATCGGTAATGAAGTTATTATGTAGATTTCAAATTTACTTATCTTTAAATGAATTCACCATTCTTAATACTACAATACATAATAAACACTTAAAAAATGCATACATAATTTAAACAATAATTTACCGTTTATTGATGATTTAACAAAATCAATGTTAATACAGTGCTTAAGTCATCAAATATTGGGAGCCCAATAATTTTCAAATAGAAATTCCAGAAAAAAACTAGCAAACATACCAATATCAGACTTGTTTTTAAAAAATAAAGATAGATTAAAATATGACTTATGTGATTTTAAAGAAATTCTATCGTAGGCATCACCTTCTATTTTTATCTTAAACAAAATATTTAGCCTAAAATTTGTTGCAATTTGCCAGTTTATGTTTGTAATATGCAGCTGGGGTTGTTTACATAGGGATTATTTATCATGCACTCCTAGGATACGTTGAGGTTTTCAAATAATTAAAAACAACTAAGTGGCCACTGATTAACTGCCGTGACAAGACGCAGCCATTCCAAGGTCCAACTCGATTCGAAAAACCGCAAATACGCATTCCTCATCGCGTCATCGACCGAGAGAAAAAGCAACATCAAGAATTCGGACGACGCACTTACATTAAGTCATTGCATGACACTCGCAAATCGTCATATAACGAACCCAGTTTCCAGTGTCATCCGGTTCCAACCGTTCAAAGCCATAATGACAACACTGTGAAAGCTGAGAATGTGACAGTTGGAAGTACGACACTTTGTACAAAGAGTGTACAGACTGATACAAGTGCTAAGAGACAGAACAATAGGCATCTTTATCCTTCGCATATCCCTGTCCGAGACCAGACACTGACATCCGTTTCCTCATCATATCCAGTTGTCCGTAAAGTTCATCCTTTTCGACCCATTCCGAAGCCAAGACCGTCAAAAGAAATTCCTGAACATTTGACAGTTCGACAGCCCATGGGTGAACCGTTAAGCTGTCCGATACCCAAAAATGTGCATTTTTATTTCAGTCCATCTCCAGACTCCATCTGATATCGCCCATCATCCGACTGTGTCCAAACCAAGAGTTTTCCACCACCGAAGAAAAGTGCTATTGACACTTTATTTCATTGTGTTAAAGTTCCAGAACTGTGAAGCCCTGTGTTTTAGTTTTATTTTGATTATCTTATGTTTATATTTTTGACTAGTTTTTACAATTTCTTGTAGTACGAGTAATTTTCTTGATGATTTTGGTATTGATACTTTATATTTATATTTATTAGTGTACAATAGTTAGTTTCCATATACATTGGTGCTTAAAGAGTTTTTTCTTATTCGTATGTTTCAGTGATGCCTGATCAAAAACTGCTTTAAAGTTCGAGTTATAACGTTTAAGGTTTTCTCATTGTGTAATTGTTGCTACACTCGTTGAAAAGAGGGATGTAGACATATTCGCTATTATATTCAACTATCTGCATGTTGACATCCGGTTTTAGCGTCGCTTATGCTCAGATGCTTGAAGATCTCAATAAATGAATAAGTAAGCTATATTGGTGTTATTCCAGGACTTACACACACATCTACACCAATGCAACAAAACACCAAAAGGTTTTCAGGTGTCGATGCAAAAACAGGCTCTATATGTTCCTGGACATGTCATTTGGGATAGGCCCAGCTTCGCGATTGTTTACAGAGCTATTAAGGCAGGTGATAGTTTTGTTTGTATAAATGAATCGGTATACGTGTCATGATATTTCTGGACAATTTCATGGCTCTAAATCGGAATTCGGAAGCACTCAGGCAGGAAATAAAGACATGGATACTAGAAAATCTAGAGCTTCTGATACACTGGGAATAGACCTATCTAAGAACCGTCCAAAAGGAATACCTAGGAATGTACTAAACATCAGGGAAATAGCGGTTCATTACATGACGAGAAGATGAATGTCATTGTAGTGGATTGTTCAGCCATGTTCAAATGCTCAGAAAGCAGCAGGTTCGAGTTCAGCATCTATTTAAATTAGTAAGAGGGCTAAGTGCATCTGCCAAGGCAGCCCTATGATCTCCATTACATTATCGGCACCTTTAGATGGTGAGTGGCAACGCGTTGTGTGACTGGTAAGAATTACGAGGCAAATGTAGCATTGGGGCAACAATGCAGGGAAGACCTAAATATCCAATGGAAAATCTCAGATAAATTCCAACGAGTAACACCATACTAAGACGGATGCATCGAGTATAGGCTGGAGGGCCTGGACTATTCAGTAGGGAATAGCAGGTCACTGGTCCAAGGACTAGAAAAGTTTGCACATAAACGAGCAGTAGTTGCAGGCAGTTATTTTAGCAGTGGAATCGTCTGTGAATGACTTGAGGAACGTACATTTGATCCTTCACATGAACAATATCACATCGGTAGGTCATATCTACAAGAGATTGGGCATGGCATTGAACACATTGTTAGCAATTTCAGATCCGGAGGCACTTGGCACGAATGCGTTGCAAGCGAAGTGGAAGTGACAGAAGGGATATGTGTTCCCTCCGTTTTGCCTAATAGGACGAATTTCGAGAAAGATCAGGGGGAAAGAAAGGGACCTGAATCTGATCTGGCCTATATTATGGAAATGCTAGTTGAAGCAACAATTTCTTGTCTCCAATGACGTAACTTCTGAAAGGACCACGGGGCTATAAGCATCCTCTTATGGGAAAGGGTAATCTCACGAGGGCGGCATTGAAGGTGCCGGGAAACAAAGAGAAATGCGAGCTTTTTCATCAAAAGACGTTTGTGCCCTTTTGGCAGATACATGGCGAGAATCTGCTCAGGCCTCTAATGAGGCGTAAGCAGAGTAGCTGGGTATGTGTATCCATTTCAAGCCACTGTGGTAGACATAGTAAATTTCTTGTCCGATATGCACAAAAACGGGTTTGAATCGTGGATCTCGCAAATACACAATCCCATTTAAGGGCGACCGGGAGGGCAACACCTCGATGAAATTGAGATCATGTAAGGCAACACCAGGATGTATTTGAATAATGTAGGGCCATATAAATGCATATCCCCCTACCCCCAATTATGCCTCATTCTTGGAAGTTAAAATTGTCCTAAACCATATGCGTGAATCGGGGTCCAACAACGCGCTAGAGCTCAGACGGATAACGCGGAAGTTGGCTATGCTTATAGCATTGGCTACTGTGGATAGGTCCTCAGATTTGGGAGTTCTAGGCACGGAAATTAAGCTGTTTGCGATGATATGGTCCTATTGTATTAAACCTGTAGTATCAAGTACATAACTGGGTTGTTGAAAAAAAAACCTTGAAAGTGGCGGGTATAAACACTTCAGTTTGGCCAGCACACTCGACAAGAAAGAAGAAAGAGGTTCATCCAAAGCACAGATTGTATGAGTTTCAGTAGATATGATTTTGAAATCGGCAAAATGGAAATCAGAAGGCACGTTTAAAGGCATTACAGAAGACTTATGGTTGTTATGGGACAGGAATTCCAAACAAAAGTCTTACTCGCCTAAGAGGCTTTGAACAAGCAATGTAAGAACATACGTGGAATCACAAAGTAAATGCAAAATTGTACGAGGATCTGTCAGGACCCGAATGGAAATTCTGATTTTGAGTGATCCTAAGTAAGGTGTAGCACGCGCCCTCCTACCCAGACCCGATTTAGGGGTGAAAAGGGGAAGTTAGCAAGCCGCACGGCGATAGGGCATAGACTGGCTTAGATAGAGAATATGTTGGTGATATAATGCACTAACATATGATTCATAATGTTTAAAAGATTGCGGAACGGATCGCCAAACCAAATAAAGAGTGGTCGTACCAGACGACAGAATTCTGACTAATGGAAATATGCAAATTACATTAATTAAAGTGAGATTTGAATACAGAAGAACCCACACCATATAATATATTTAGAAGATTCAACAATGATATATATTGACAGTTATATCAACTGACCTTGTTAAAGTTGATGTGCCTTATTTTCATTATGATTAATAAAACGTCAGAATGTTGGACCTATTATTAACGGTTTTGATCAAAGACGTATTCTAGCTTACTTCAAAATATGCTTGCATTTTTAGGAAGGCATTCATGATTTGCCTTGAACATAATTTTCAAGCTTTTGAATTTAACAATTTAAGTTACTTGTATGTGACGTCTATCTACTCTATTTATAATCCTTATTATTAAATCAACTTTTTGATTTGAAGATTTGATTTATATGTGTTTGCCTATTTTTCTCAGCAATAATTCAAATGCGGTACAAATAATGAATTATAGAATAGCAATAGAGAGGCATATTCGACCAAACTCTTTTTATTGCTGATACATATTTAGATGATTTATTTCTCACTTTGTAAATTCGATTTGACCAATTGAGCTTATCATCTATTAAAACACATAAACGTTTAGTAAATGTTACTCTTTCTATTTCTTTATCACAAATCAGAACGTTTTCATTGACATGTTTTAATTAGGTCCAAATGACCATAAAGTGTGTTTTAAACATTAAATGATAATTTATTCACATGACAGACGCTCAGTTTAACTAGTTTGTTACTTATTTCATAACATATGTTAGATACTATGGTACCTGACTTTAAAATATTTTCATCCCCCGCAAAAAACATATTTGACCGAATAAGAAACATCACACATGTCAATTATATAATGAATGAACAACTTAGGACTTACTACTGAACCTTGTGGAACACTAGATATGATATCCATGTAATCCAAAGAGTGCTCATTGACTGAAAAAAATGTTTTTAATATATGGGTATGCATTTTCTGTTGCATTTTTAAGGTCTGTGCGGGATTTGGACCCACATTAGTAAACATTACATTAAAACCATGTGCAATATTAGCTTTGCCTTCTATAATATGGGAATCATAATTTCCAAGTCTGTTTGGCATGCTTCGAGACACTGACTGTTTTTCGACCAGAATTCAACACACTCTAATTGCCTTTTTTGCTAGTATTATTTTGTGCTGGGATTATACAGTCGGAAATGTTTCATAGTGTCTCAATATACACGGCATCGTATCTTTAAATAGTTTATTTATGGATTCATGTACCTTAAACTTAGTTTCGATAAACATTTTATATACAGTAAAATAATCATGATCTGTGTAATCATCTGCTTCATTTAGTCCCACGTTTGTTTTTTTTTATTCATTTTGGAACATCATAATATTTGTACAATTTTTGTACCATTTTATACAAACCTTTTTTTCTACTTTGGTCATTTCTTTATAATCTGTAGTTTATACAATTGGAATAGTACACTGCATTACCTGTTGGTCGATGTATCGTTTGTTAACAAGTTATCTATAAGTGTCGTTGAATAAACTGTGATACGAGTTGGCTTCGTTATTTGAGGTAAACCACCATAAATATAAAGAGTATGTAAAAAATCTTTATTGGATGTATATCTGCTTTAATTGAACAAATTTATGTTATACTCACTAACCACATATTCTGATTTATTGTTGCTATATAAAATGATATCCTCAATGTATTCAGAGTAATCTGGAGTAATCTGGACATTAGCACTGCATGCATCAATGTCCTAGATGCATCGGATATTAAAATGTGTCGAAGGTGCTGAATTATAGATGTTCGTATATGTTAAAATCTAGGTTGCACACAAAGGGGACCGCAGAAATGGTATCAGACTCTAATAACATATATATATATATTGATATGTTTATATCATGTTTCATCATTTAGAAATCCCCTTACTCCTGTATGCGTATTGTCTTTTCTCGGAACACATGACTTGGCGGCCTGGGTGTCGTCGGCCCGGCGACGATGCACCAGTTGCAGTATATATAATTAATGTCAAAAATATCTTATATTATTTTTGAAATTTCTAAGTGTTACATGTGATATCGTTAGTACTTTTTAATTCAATATTGTTATACTGAAGTATGTTGTTATACATCCTTAAATTGACAGATGAATTAAAAGTCAATTATTGTCTAAAATAATCCTCCAAAGCACATAGGGGTCTAAATCAAAAGTTACAAAACACAATGCACTGCACCTTTACGGCAACACGATAGGTACATTGGAATGTTTTAATGGTTGTGAGTTAATAATCCTGATTTTTTTAAGTTATTCCAATTATATATCCTTTATTTTATAATAAATTTTCAATGATTTTCAAAAAAAAATATCTGTATGGAAAGAAAAAACTTTTTAGTAAAAAGATAAAATAATCAACACAGTTTTATTATTTTTTATCGCGTTAAAATTAGGATTTAAACTAATTCATTTATCATATCCTCCCGAGGATCAGCCTAGTTGTATCTCTTTTTGGAGATCCACGATATTCGCATTTCCCATAGATCACCAACATCATAACACTGCTACCAAGCGCCGTCGTTAAAGATACTTAATAATTTTCCAGTTAAAATGTTATCTTTTGTAACAATTATCACCAAAAGGTAAAATAAAATGTGAGTCATCAATCCAATAAAAGAAAGTATTGCGTTAGCGCGAATGCAAGGTTGTATAATTTAAACAATTTCACATAAGGGTATCTCGAGCAGGCATAACATACCATTTAATCATTATTCCTGAGGATATGACAATTGAAATGTTTTGTTAAGATGACGGAGATTCATTGATGCTCATTAAAGAAAATGGACGGTTGGTATCTGTTGAACGAAAGATATCACTTCTAGGCGTTCGTTTGTTTAACTTTTACATATCTAAATAAACTCCGATATAACTGCAGATTTATATGGCTGCTTAAGAAGCCATTTCCTGTCATCAGTTGGAGTTTTATTATAACAAAATAAATGTAAAATGTAAATGGTATAATAGTAGTATGATGTTGATACATGTACTTTAAAAAATAAATTATTGCATATAGCGACCATTTAGACGTTGACTAATTGAGGATTTTTGCAAGCTTCAATAAAATAAAATAAAATAAAAAGTATTATGGCGTTTTGTGATTTTTGATTTCGACCCCTGTATACTTTAAGTCTTTCGCATTAATTGATTTTAGATAAATCTGAAAAACATCAGGAAATATTGACACCATATATTATATATATTTATATATTTATTTATATGTATTTATATGCTATGTATTATTTTGTGTAAAAGTATTATATATTTCAAATTATGCAAAACGTTTTAAATGCATTTATT
>LQRL01125536.1:6305-17785 GCA_001703475.1 Hydroides elegans
TCTTTTTTTTATAAATATGCTCCATAAATTAGGCTTCAGGCCCTATCCAATGAAGTAAAACGTGTTATACCAATCTATTTTAGTTTTAGAAAGCTGCTGTTTTGTTCCTATAATAAGTATTTCGGTTTTATCACTATTGAGTTTTAGTCTTTTTTCTTACATCCAATTCGACACTTTTTCAAGGCATGATTCGATTAAAGAGTTCGGGTCTATTCTAGTTGCGCCGATGGGTTTGAAGCATTGAACGTTTGCTGGAGTTATGTATAATCGGCAATCATGTGAAACACTATGGATAATATCCATAATAATTATCCCAGTATATCAGTGTATCGGTTATAGCCCCAATGAGCAGTGCCCTGGGGCATACATGTATCTAGCGCTTGTTTTTCCGAAACGACACCGTTCACTTGGACTTATATGACTCTATGCTTAAAATACGATTACAACCATGCGAGAGCCGTATCCTTAATTCCGTATTCTTTCTCGATGCGTTGAAGAAACTTTTCGTCGGGTATAATGTCAAATGCGGCTGAAAGGTCTAAGAGGGTGAATATCGTTACCTGTTGCGTATCCATATTCGTGAAAATGGTGTTGGTAAGAGGAGTGCTGTTCCACAGCTGTGCCCTTTGCGGTACGCAGATTGGTATTTTTCATTCGAGTCATTTTTATTACAATAATTCGAAAGTCTTTCAACTAAAGTCCCTTCAACTTATTTCGAAAAAAAAACGGAGATTTGAAATCGGTCGGAAATTCTTCAATTCACAGATGTTCGCTTTCTTTGGGATCGGGGTTATGAGCGCCTTCTTCTTCGCTAAACGTTAAACGCACAAACCACAGACGCTAAACCCTTAAACGCAAAACGTCAAACACTTAACGTTACGTACACGCTTAATGCTAAACAATGGCTGCCAAAATGTGTGAGGGCTGTATCAAGTGCATCATAATGTGTGCTTATCATAACTTCTATATTGACTTAAAAGCTTAAACCGTTAAAGCTAAACGTTAAAGGCTAAACGTTAAACGCTTAATGCATAAACGCTTAACGTTAAACGCATACACGTTAAACGATTAGCGCATAAGAAAAAAGGGAGTTGGAACCGCGCGCCACTGTACCTAACGATAATAATCCGATTAACAAGTACACTAGATGTTGTTTCATTTCTCCACACTAAAAAAATGCATAAAAGTCACTAAATTGCTTTTCAATTCTTGTATATTTTCACTAAAACACATATGATAACGTATGTGTGGGATTATTACCTTAAGGTTGATACGAGATTTATACTTGTGCGTTGAGCATTTCTTAAACAATTAATACAATAAAGTTATATAACATGCACATAGTCCTGTAATAAACTTGCTCTTCAGATTTCAGTGACGAGTTGACCGACTTAGCCCTGAATAGAATAGCCATCAAGGTCGGGCTTGAAGATCAGATGTCGCTTGGCCTGCTCCTTGGATTCGATCATGCCGAAATAAAGCGCACGATTTCCGAATGCTTCACCAGAAAGGATGCCACTTTGGAATTCCTCATTGTACGTAGAATACATCTTTTAGAATTACTCGCGTTGTTATAATTATTTAAACACCATAACAATATATGAATATTAAATGTGTTTGAAATTATTTGCATTTTGTGTTGATTCTTTAGCAAGTTTCTTTGAACATCACCTAATATTCTTGAACAATTGAGCCTCTAAATTTCTGAGTATTTTTTTATGACAGTTGGCCTTTCATACGATTCGAAATATATGTTTGGTTAGGGCTAAGGCTTGTAGGTTTGGGCAGTTATATAGTTTGAAATACAAGTGAATCAAATACAGAGCGTATTTCTGAAGACAATTCCATGCAGAATTCTAATAAAACAGCTGATTGGTTTGTCTTCGTGCATTCGTTCATTCACATAGCGAAAATTCAATATTATCTAAACCGATCAAACTGATCGCGTAAAAAGGCTAAGGGCCTGGCCACATTGGAAGCTTTAACTTGCTTTTATTTCCTGACAAAGCTGTCTTCCAATGTATTCCTTATGGGAAATTAAAAAAGCGAGATGATGGACAGTCATATTTAAATAGTGTAGATAAAATGCTTTTTCTTACAGAGATGGAGAAATCAGGAGATCAGTGGAAACAAACAGACACAAATTGAAACATTAAAATCCATATTTCTGGAGCTGAAGAAAATGAATCTTGTTCGTTTCCTCGAAGAATTTGAAAGTTAGAGACCCTTTGGGATATATTAATTACTTCGGCATTATAATAATCAAGAATAGATTTACGTCGGTGCTTAACGTAGCAGCAGATCGATTCTTCTGATTGGGGTAAAAGAACGTTGCTTTACAGACAAAAAAGCAATTTCCGAGTGTAACTTTATGACAATAGTTATTTGTTCATTTTGTTTTCTCCGAACATTTTTTTTCTGTAAGACGCCTTCGATTGCTTTTGTCGATGAATGTATATTTTCTTATGCATAGAATTCTACTCTTATGACGCGATTTCAACATAATGATTACTTATTTTGGTTGAGTTGCTTTTGCTGAATAGTCGAATGGAAGTGAGCCAAGTCTGGTTTAAAATTACTTATTGCAAAACCTTTGAATTTGTGTCGCAAATAGGCATGTAGCGAATAATCTATTTTGCCGGTGGCGAATCGATTCGTAACACATTCGCTCCTCATTCCGAATGAATGGAGTAGTCTTTTAAACATAAAGTTAGGCAAGGTTATCCGATCAATGGTTTATTGAAAGCACATGATGTGGAAAATTCGAAGAATGCACGTTACTCAATAGAAACTTCTTGGCGTTATACGATATTGCGACGTCGTAAAAAGGCCGATTTTATCATTTCTTTTAGCATAATATTTATTAGATTTATCAAAAGACGCAACGACAAATGAATCAACACATAACACATGACTAAAATTCACTTGCTTTATTATTTCTGAGACCCGACTATTATACACAGGATTGAAGTCATGACAATTGAAACCCATCTATTAATACGTTATCATATAATTTTCAAATTTTGTATTTTCTACCATACCTTTAAATGTAATGTTTCAAACGTTTTCCATTGGCCTCATCAAAATAAACAACACAATTGTATTATGTTAACATGCGTCTTAGTCGGCCTATGTAAATACATGCACAGAACATATATGTTACCACATTCACATAAAAAAAAACGGTTTAGAGAGCTCCATATAGTAATACAGCACCAGGATGACTTAAGAAAATCGATGTTATCTAAACGTTCTATACGCTATCATACCTACAATTCATTATCATCACACATGGACACATAGATATAAGTAGGTTTTGACGATGGCATCAATACGAACACGACATAGAATCTATAAATTACATAAAATACCATATAAAATATTAGACAAAATAAATTCCTTCACACACTTATTCTCCGAGATCGATTATGACATGAAGATGATTTCAAAATTCACATATGCTTAATTAGATGCAGTATCGATCGTTAAATCTTATTGCAATTGAAGTAAATCCATAGCATACAATTTAATTAACTATTTTTTTCCACTCAGCTAACTACATTGAACTGAATTGCTTCAATCAGCTGACAGATTTTTTATAAAATTACACAGAAGCAAAGGCTGATCATACATCAAAATGAAAACGGACACTCGACACGTCACGACAGACATTCTGGAGTTACAAGTAGTTTACGTTTCAAATTTAATAAGAATCTAGAAAGTGAGATTTATTCAAATGAGTTGCAGTTGCAAAGAAAGAAAACACATTACTTTCTGACAATCATGGGTATTAGCGATTCATTTTCCAGTTGCGATTAATCACAAGGAGCGACAGAATCATCGCTCTTGGCGATTTCATGCCAAAACAAAAGTAACGATCGCGACTGGCTGTAGAAGTCGCTAGATTGATTAAGCCACCTCGTTATAAGTAATATTCAAACTCAATTTGAATTTAGTGAAACATGATCGATTTTGGCATTTGAAGCAAAAACAATGAAGTGTTCACATGCTGTCTTTCGAATTTCACATCACAGTGAAATACAACTACCTTGATTACATGCTTTACAAATCGACTGCCCTAACATTATTAATTACGAAGGTCTTGATTAAATAAAAAAGTGATAATATTCGCCATTTGCGGTATTCACTGTGTTCTCATTGCTTCTGAATTTGCAAAAAATGATACCTCTGTCGCCAAAAATAACTGTTTTATGCAATCAAGGAAGGCCTATGGTTGTGTTTCCAGGGCTGAAAAACAGGGTGTGTTTTCACTGTATTCTTAATATGCATTTGAAAATATTTTCAAAGTCCTATAAAGAAAACAGTGAAAAAAGCACCCTGTCTTTTCTGCCCTCGAAACACACCCTTATGATTTATTTATTGTATAATTTCATTTTGATTGGTTCACTCACATCACAAAATAAACATAATTGCGGAATATATCGACCTATGCCTAATGTCGATTATCCGAGCGTAGTGTCAGTGAATCATTAGTTGCACGGACATACTGAATAGCAATGTTAAAATGGGGCGCTTGCTAATTGTTGTTTTCAAAACAACAGCGAAAAAAATAGTAATGACTTCTATTAGGAAACTCCAACTGGTTTGTTGAAATAGAAACGAAATGTCGTTCCTGTTGGTTCTCTTCTGTTGAAAGAAAGCCAAAGCAATACGGCGTTCGGAAAATATATCAAAATATCCAAATCATTTTCCACTGACGAAAAATGCCATCTGAAACACAGATTTTAGATAAAGTATTTAGTATTTGCTTATTTTAGATTGAAATCTGAATTAAATGAAAAATATCATAATGATGATTCCAAACTTGAAATATTATATTCATATCATTGTTTTATTTTTAATTTAGACAAGTAATTTCCAATGAGAGTCACGGTGGTAATTACGATTCATCTAAAATAAAAACTATAATATGTGTAAAAAAATCTAAAGTCGAGTCGATCTTACCGCACTTTCACAAATACCCTGGAAACTTGAACGACGTGGATTCGGTGGAAAATCAATGAGACGGCCTCTGCTGTCCCGTCGCCCGGGCTCCTGAAATTCAGTATACAGAAGGCATACTGATATTTATTATAATCGCTGAACAAAAAAAAAACACATCTAAAAAATCTCAATAATTCCTCGCCCATATTAACACAGAGTTTCATTTCCTGGTCCGCTCTAATTCCTATACATATTTGATACACAGCTTTTGCTATTCAGAATTATCTTTGATACATCAACTGGATCTTTTCACACGATACACAACTGACGATAAATCCACATACTGAAACTTTTAGTGAAATAATTAAATAAACATTCCATATGCTTCGTCTTGTCAACACGCACACGAAGATAAACTATCAATTACGCACTCCTCCCGTTTAATAGTAGACACTAGCCTCATTATCTTCACCCCCACTCACCGGCACGACGACCGGTCCCATGCTCTGCGTGCTCGCGCGGCGGATCGGATAAAGGAAGTGGTCGTCGAAGTTCTGCACCGACGGCTCCGAGACCAAGATGTGCGGACCCACTTTGACTGCAGGGTGGGCGCCTGGAGCGAGGCTGGCTCGCCGCTCGCGCACGATCTTGTCAAGCACCGCCTGCTCTTCCTGGAGAGGAAGATTTATTTGAGAATATATATTGACAACTCACATAAAACCTGATAATAAAAGTAGACTCGGTTTGACATGTTGATATGATTTATCCTATCATTGATAAATCATAGTGATATGTTTTAATAATATTTTTTTTCTATATAATCAGCATCGTGGCATATTGCGTTTCGATGCAAAATCATGATAGATAGCAAAATGGATTATAGATATTATTTCCTACTAAAAGCCATTCAGAATTAACATATTGTCTAATGAATCAAACAATAAATTTGACTATATCTCTTACACATCCAAGCCCCTGGAAACTCGAGTGGCGCCGATAAGCACGTGGTCCCAACGATTCGTTCGATCCGACGCGGGTCTGGAGTTCAGGGGTGCTCGGTGCTGCAAGAAAATTTGAATAGTAAAGGTATAGTTTACAATTTAGATGTTCAAGATTACGAATAGCGATTCATGGGCCATGTAATTTATTTATTTATAGATATCTTCAATATTTACATAGATGAATTAATCTTAACCTAATGACTCATTTTAAATTGTTTGATTCACATCTTACAATAAACACATTACAAATTGTCCTCATCACTAAATGAATAAAAATATAACCAATACAAACTTCAAACCATTTTAATAAACAAATTTCTACTTGATAAATAAGACCAATGCAATAAAAATCATGATTATAATAGAAAATATTCCAACTTAAAATACAATTGAAATGCAGTTTTTGTCTATATTAAAGATGATTTTTTTTCTTAACATAAAATTCAAATAAAAAACAACAGTGATTACGTTAAACATGCAAAACCGTGCCCTGTCATAAAACGAATCGATACAGGAAGTAGAATTAAAATCCAATCATGTGCCGTGAATGGCCTGTATGATATGGATACTGACAACATTGTTGATAATATATGGAGGAATAACTGGGAAGATCAAGTAGTGTAAATGGTGCTTGATAAATTTTAACGAACTATTAAATATATGCGGATGTGGTAAGGATAGACGTGGAACTATTTACATAGTATTAAATACCTTGTCTGCTTCCGTATTTATTGAAAGTATTTGAACCACCTGGAAGAGCGCGCAAAACATGCAAATCATTTTGAAAATTACTTTAAAAAAGAACACAATCTTTCAACATCTAGAAATTGAAGGGATTTAAAAAATATTGTAACACGAATCCAATATTCTTCTCATTATGGAAATATGCTTCACAATGGCGCTTCATTCAAGATTTAAGACAAAACATGATCAATAGTTTTTGAACACATATAAAGCAAGACATTTGCTGTCTCCTTACGCTTAAACAAAATCAGTCTAATAGCGTCTAACAGTATACAGATTCTACTAGTAGTAAAGATCTAAAGCAAATCTAAAACTAACATACATAGCAGGTTCAAATATAAGAAATTCAGATTTTGTGACAGCGCATTACATATACATATATAATTTTATAATACAGAAATCAGCGTGGACTTCGACCGCTGGTACATTCGTTTGGCCTTGATATATATACTTACCGACAAATACATTTCCATCTTATTCATTACTTATACATTTAAATGGCGTCCCTAATCAAACATTTTTTGATCCGACCTGACAACTTAAACACTCAAATAACCATTTATTTTAAGATTATCCCTATTCAATGAAAATATAGTGCTCAATGAGTTCTCATTAACTAATTTCTAAATACTCACGGCGATACTTGAGTGCCTCGTCGACCGTGAGCAGGTAGCGTCCGTCGTTTTTGGGCGAATCGGGGTTTCCCGAAAGAGGCATTCCGCGCATGTCTATGGACGTCCTCCTTTATTGACATAAATAACAAAATTCACTTGGACAATATACTTTTTTAGCAAGTGAGTTGATCTGGTTTCATATGGGGATAATTGGATAACTCTAAATCCTGTCCTCACATTATACTCTACACGATTATTTGATTGTATTTCAAATTAATGCAAAATCATTTATTAAGAATGAGAACAGTTAAAATATATATTTCGATGACATGTGACAAATAATTGTTAGTAACACAACATCAAGCGGCTAGACAATAGCTGGCTACATTAACACATATTTGTATTAAACTACAATCGAACTAATCGAAGTCAAAATTCAAATTACATTTCAAAATCAATTACATAAAAATACTATAAAATATGTTCTAATATAAAAGATTGTATTCCTAAGTCCAAATATGCTAAAGATAACATATTCCAAATATGATCATTATATTTCAAAATGTATTTCTGAAACCTTTTTTTTTTATTCATAAACAAATCGTGCACCAATTCATTCAAAGACCACCAACCTCAGCAAAAAATGATTGCAATGGAATTACTTTCAATTTTGAGTGTTTTTTTATGAAAAAAAGTATCGAGACGTTAAGATCTATATTCCGTGACCCATATCGCAGATATTTCAAAATGTGTAAGCGTACATTTTGATCAAACTTGCCTTCAAACCTGGCTTAAAACCAGTTAGATCTGTACAGAAACGCTAACATTCAAAAGTTTGATTTGTTTATTGAATACTTGATTATCCCTAGCTTAAAAAAGAGTGTTCTTCTGGTAGCAACTTTCGAATTCACCATACATATATCTAACTTTGTTTTCCAATCGCCCTGTTCACCTTTTTTTGTTTCGGTGTCGGGACATGCCCTGTTATTTTTGCTGTTCACCTGAAATTGCCCATTCGTCCACTCAGCGAGTGTCCGGAGAGCACGGAATAGGCCGATCCGATCGAACTATTCGACCCGAAGCTGTTGCGTTTGCTCATGCGCGCCGCCATGGCGAGGTACTCTTCCGGGAGGCGAATCGAATTGGCGCCTCGCGAGGGGGTTGAGGTCGAGGCGGCCAGGTAATACATTTGCTGAAGGCTGGAGCGCCTGTGGTGGTGGTGGTTTAAGGGGCATGCAAATAGGCAGGGTGGAAATGTATGGCAAAATTATATACACGGTGCAATGGGTAGAGGAAATATTTGGATTTGCTTGGCAGCATTCATAGCACATGGTCATGAAAAGGAATGCTTCATGTCAATTTGGTAGACAAATGTTAGATAACCATAAAAAAGTGACCAAATTAAAACTTATATAAACTCTTAAAATTGTCATTGAAAAATTGCATGTGCTTCAATGCTGCCCAGGGCTCAAACTCGATCAAGGAGCAACAAAAATTAGTTTCTTCTAGGTTTAGCTTAAGTTCAGATATATTTTGTTGCAAAAATATACTAGAATTCATTTAAGACGAGCAAATGAAATGAAATTACATAAAAAGAGCAATGTTGTAGCGAAATTGTTTCAATTTGCTACTGTGAAGCTAACAGCACAAACAAACGTGATATGCTGTCCATGGTTCAATATATAGAAATATGCTGTACATACAGAATTTCTCGCTCTGATGTTGCTTTAACATTTATGTCTGAACTTGAGATAAACACCTTATGATAGACATTAGAATGAAATTATATCTTATCAAGTAAATATGTGAATCACATATCACATTATATTGTGGTACTAAGACTTTTGAAAATTCTAATGCATCATATTAAGATATTTTGAAGAAAACAAAATAATCATTTTACAAGAATATTGTGTTATTGTATGGTTAGTATTTAGTATGAGTATTAGTTATAACTAGCTGTTGGTCTTACTATCACAATGCAACATTGAAATGTATGAATTAAGAAAAAAAACGAACATAAACTCTAATTCTCTGTTTTCTAAGCAAAACACTTTATATAGCATTAATTGCAAAATTGATATAAACTAGAGAAGCAGCATGCTATTTTCTAGATATTCTAGATATTCTAATGTTCTATATTCATATTTGTTTTATAAATTTCTATTCTAAGCCATGCGTGTTGAAAAATTCATAATTTTGTATACATGACTCATTAAAACAATATATATATATTAATAGAATAAACATCAATATGTGTGTGCATTATTACTATTTTGCGATTAGAACAAGTATTTCAAACAGCTTAATACATGCAGTTATATTTTTTCCAAATGTTACCGCATTTCTAGTGCGTTGAGGTCGGGACTCTCGTTGATCATCTTGGCTCTGCGATTCAACTCGATTTGATCAATCATCTCCCTCAGCACCAGCATCACCTCCGTGAACTAGAAACGCACGTGATGTGACACAATAATACTGATCATACGTTATGCAAAATAATTATCATGAAATAACATAAATATTTATGTTCCAAATCATCAAAGATCTTTAAATATTTTACATGATCTAGCTTCTTATAAATAATTAGAAGCTGTAAAAGTTCTAGATACTTGCTACTTAATGCGATATGCCAAATGTAATAATCATCGATTAGAGTAATTAACGTAGCCTTGTTCAGCTACACGTTATACCCTCTAACCGTGGATACCTAAACATACCTGATCCAGACTGAGACCCGGAGCCACTGTGAGAGGGATGAGCGTCGGCATTACTTTACACGGGAGAAGGTTATGCGTCAAACCGAACTTTTTGTCTTCAAGCATGTGACGGTAGATACCTGAGAAAATGTATACAATACAATACATTTACAAGGGATGGGCATAACACAATTAATTCATTATTGGTTAATAGGCTGAAACCGAACACAAGTGGGTTTGTTTTTACCAGTAAAACGCTCACTCTTCATACACACATAAACAATATATGTATCATTTTAAATTTAAAAGCAATAAAGTTAAGTATAATTTGACATAAGAAGAGCACCCCACGAGGTGTTCCTCAAAAATGGTGTTCCTTTTCGAAATTGATCTAGCTACAAACTTTCAAAATTTGCTATCTAGCTAAAAAAATCTAAGGAACAGCTTTTTCAAAAAATGTCAATTATTTACAAATCCATTCGAAAATTATATTTCAATTTTATTCAAAAACATATAGCTAGGCGTTCGAAATTGAAATGTTATCAAAAATCGGTATAACATGCATGTTTTTGATTTTCACTTGTCACAAAAGGTGTTCCTTTCGATTATCTAGCTGCCTAGATGAGCGCAATTAGGCCAGCTAGCTACAAAAATAGGAACACCTTTATGAAAAATTCTAAATTTGGTGATTTATTGTATATTTCATTGTATAAAGTGTTTTTATGCTCAAATAAACACTTTTAACAAAGTTAGGTCGTGGGGTGCCCTTCACATAATTTGACTCAAATACCATAGAAAATGCTTGAATTCTGTACCCACTAACACAAATGGATGGAGCCAAACAATACTACAGCTATTAGCCTACTAACCTATTATAGCCATGATGATGTCGACATCCTGACACGTGATGTCGGCGAGAAACGCAAGCACTTCCTCGATGATCATCATCTTCTCGAGGCTGTCGATCAACCGCTCGATGCACGCCAGGGCGTTCAGGCGCGTCTGTTCAGATATGAAACAATGGTGTGTTTATTATGATGTGTACTTAAACAAACTACACGCCATTAAATAAACCTCCTCGATGATCATCATCTTCTCGAGGCTGTCGATCAACCGCTCGATGCACGCCAGGGCGTTCAGGCGTGTCTGTTAACAACCGGTCAAAAGGGAATGTTGACTATGGTGCATGCAGGCGCGGATTTCCCAGTCTACACAAAACCTCATCATGACCTCAAACAACTTGGACATATTCTTAATAGACCCAATTTAGTAGATATCTGGAGATCGCAAAATCCTAGGGTTAAAAGATATACTTGGTCACAGCCATCTCCAAGTGTTCGTTGTAGACTAGATTATTTTCTTCTGAGTAAATCCCTACTGAAATACAAGCTTAAGGCTAATATACTGCCATCAATAAAGACTGATCATGCATTGATTGATTTAGACATATATATACAGGTCAATAAGCGAGGCCCGGG
>LQRL01125546.1:0-15398 GCA_001703475.1 Hydroides elegans
CACGGAACTTGGCGATGAGGTCATCCACATTCTCCTTGCTTTCAGCTCTTTGTGTGACAGCGCCATTTTCTCGAATTTCCGGCTTATATGTGAAATTTTTCGATCGTTTCACAGCTTCTGGACCGGCTAAATTTAATAGTGTATATGCCTTTATTTTATCCGTTTTTTCACTCAATACTGCGTTTGAATATATTTCAAATTCCTCTTCAAAAAATCTCCAGTTTTCTGATACATTGCCATCAAAAGACAAGGGAGCAGGCTTTCTGAGTCCACCCTCTGCCATTTTTATTTCACGTTATAATGTCATCACAATTGTAGAATTAATTATATCACATTCATTTATCATTTTCAATTGATATTTAGTACAATAATGTTATTTTTTATACTTATCGTGATATTTTCTTTGTTTTTTTTATATCCGGCACCACGTTTTCTTTGTGTGGGTTTCTTTGTTTTGAAAAGTTAATTTTTTGTGTTATCCTTTTCACATTTTTAACTTTTTTAAATATTTCCATATTTCTGACACCATGTAGATTTGTTATGTGTAGTCTATATGAAAGATCAATGAAGAGTCTTATATTTGTTTGATGTTAATTCTTTATTTAATTAAATCGATGTTAACCATTCAAGATGGTGGTTCTAGACAACGTGTATAGGAAATCACGTGGTGTGATATGACTTCATAGATTACTAATTCTAATGACTAATAATCACATGTAGGTGTGGTCTACATCATTGCTATAATATTGAGTTATTTATACCATGATAAGTAGTCAATTTCGTGATACATATGTGAAATAAGCCTAAAATGTTTCTGATTTTACATAGATAAGATCAATTCAAATTAAATTTTGAATCCATCTATTTTGTTTATATATCCCTTAAATATCAACATTTCTATTAATGTTCTTAGATTCCAAGTGTGAACTATCAGACTCATCATGTAGACCATCTACCTCTACAACCTCAACTACAACTGTCACTTCAGAACCCAAGTTAAACACCAGGCCTGTGACTGATGAAGACACAACCATTCCTAATGACGACACGTCGCTCGATTCAACTTTGGAAGTTGCTATTTCGACTCAAGTTGAAAGAATCGCACAAACCACAGTAATTACACCGGCGGAAGTCACATATACACCTACCGATTTGAATTCGATGATATTCGTAACCGGCACACCCTTGTTGGAGGAAACTACATATAGGCCACATATGACTACACCAAATGACGAACATGCACTGACTACTGAAACCGTGATTGATAGTGTTGATGCAATTGAAATCACAACAACGGACAATCATAATGCGTATGCTAATGTGCCTACTGCATACAACTGACACTGAGAACAATGCCACATTCACTTTTGATTATGTTGATTTAATGGTAACCCCAACAACGGAAAATCCTAATTCATATGGTAATGCGTCTACTGCACTGACAACTGACATTGAGAATAATGCCACATTCACTGTTGATAACGTTGATTTAATAGAAACCACAACAACGGACAATCCTAATACGTATGCTAATGTGTCTACTGCACTGACAACTGACAGTGAGAACAATGCCACATTCACTATTGATTATGTTAATTTAATAGAAACCACAACAACGGACAATCCTAATACGCATGCTAATGTGCCTACTGCACTGACAACTGACACTGAGAACAATGCCACATTCACTATTGATTATGTTGATTTAATGGTAACCCCAACAACGGAAAATCCTAATTCATATGGTAATGCGTCTACTGCACTGACAACTGACATTGAGAATAATGCCACATTCACTGTTGATAACGTTGATTTAATAGAAACCACAACAACGGACAATCCTAATACGTATGCTAATGTGTCTACTGCACTGACAACTGACAGTGAGAACAATGCCACATTAACTGTTGATAATGTTGATTTAATGGAAACTACAACGACGGGCAATGCTAATGCGCATGCTAATGCATCTACTGTTGATGGTATACTGCCAAGAAACTCACTTCCGTGTTACATCCTGCCAGGCTGGTTAAACCTAATCTTCGATGAAATAGTGTATCGAAGCGACGCGCCGACATTCGTGTTATACAGATGCAAGCCCAACTTCAACTTTGATGGCGGGTTTTTGAAACGTTCATCAAGGTGTATCGACGGCCACTGGGCTCCACAAATTCATGAATGCAAAGGTAAGTAGCTTAATATCTCAATTAAAGAATATTCCGTAACATGGGGTTTAACTACCACTTCAAGGAATTTGTATGTTTAGTATCACTTTACATATTTAGTGTTTTCCCTAACCTGTACTCATATCATGTCTTCTTTGTCTGTAGATTCGGATTCGAATGGGCTGTAAATAAATAAAAATATATAATAGATAAATAATAAAAGCAAATAGAACACACCGCAAGATTGATATTATATTTGTATGCATGTTCTTAGGCGCTGTTTTATTATTTTCAGAAGTCAAAACCGAAACAAATCAGGGGACACAAGAAGCAAAAGAGGCTGCCTCGGCGGATCTCATCGGTTCTTTCGCAATAATCCTTGTTTTGTGTGAAGTTGGAATCATACTGTTTGCTGATTTACCAGCTTTTAGAATAGAAATACAGCGCCTGAAACGTAACTTGACCCATATCAACCAGCCCCGACGTCTGATCCAAACGGTACCAAAAAGGGAAAAGGCTCTCAAAAAAGGGATTCATAATAACGGAAATCGAAAACTCAAATCGAAGAGAAAAAATAAGTCACCTTTGGAAAATGTACATTTCGAGATGGAAGTTATGAGTTAAACCTCGGTAACAACTATTTTCGAGCGAATGATCCATGACAACCTCAACATATTAACAAATGAAGATTTTACGATAAAACTCATTTTATTTTAATAAGTTAGAGCTAGAAAAATGAATATATATGAATGAACAAATCATGCTTATAGGTATCACTTACCTCATATAATATGTGATCAATACAAAAAAGATTATTTTCACATGCTTGAAACTGTGACAAATCCTTTACAAAGTTGCTTAATTTGCCTCCATTAAATGACATTTAATCAGCCAAGCTAAATATTGTTTAACGGTGTTAGTAACCAAATGATATGATTCGAAATAGTTTCCTCCTAGAATAGAGAAATTGCTTAGTTGTAACAAGTTGCCTATTGATGTTTGTATAGTATTTCGAAAACAATCTTTGTTGAATCTTAAATTTATTCTTTGTTGTCACTCTTTGTTATTCTAACTGATTTTCATTTTATATTTAGAGGCATATAAATTAGTTAACATATTTGCTAATGAAAGCGTGTTTGAGTGTTTTATTAATCTTTAATTAGTTTACGGTTTGGTTTTATGGTCGATCGAGGTGTGACTTTCAATGTTACATTTATTCAAATTTCTACAGCCAATGATAAATGAACAATAATATCTAATGTTTTATTGCTTTTCATATATCAACAATCTACTATATGGACGTTATATGATAATTGTTGGTTGTGTTTATCTTATATTTAGAATGAATATTTTGGTCAGGGTAATGTCAAGATCCGTTCTTCAATATTGAAAAAGACATCCAGGGATAAAAAGAAAGAGTTTTAGAATGTTATTGAATGAAAAATGATAATTGGATTGTATATTCATTGAAACGTTAATTTGTTAAAATACATGACTTATTTGGACGCATTTGATCATGTCATTTCCATGCTTTAGATAAATAAATATAATGAAACATCCAATTATGTTTGTTTGAGTATTAACAGACCTTTACAAAATAGGAATTTAAATTGTTCTAGAACAAAAACGAAATGAAAGTCTTATTTTTCTTCCGATCCAGTAGTTTGGGTGCAAGACGTTGTTGCTGGGGTCTGGTAGTCATAGTTTACATAATCTATCCATAGACTATTATTTTTGCTGTGATTGTCTGTACTGAATAATTTTTCATTTTTTGCGATAATATTTCGCTTGCCGCAACGACGGATTGTGACTCAGAAATATTGAAATATTGACAAAAAGCAAGGCACACACAATATTTTGCTAATTAAATAGATTGAATATGCATACACTGCTAAGAAAAGCATACCTATGCTAAACAAAACTGTTAAAAATGTACGTTAAATAACAGCTTGACTGCGTTAAATCTTCGAGAAATAGAGGCTCATTATTGTTATCGAAACAGATTTATTACAGTAAGACATTCACTAGAGCTCCAACTGTAAAACCGTGAACAAACAAAGTCTGTATCCATACAAATCGAAAATCAAACTGTAAGAAAACATAATGCAAGCAGAAATGATGTGCTAGAAAATGTCGTTTACGTTAAAACGAGGTCTAAGGTAGCTACACAGTATGCACTTTCGCTTCATTTTTTATCAGTGTATTTGAAATAAAGTAGGAAGTATTTGTGTTTAAATATGATATATACGCTACTACATGGCTACTACATGATACCATAAACTATTTCACTAAATCATAGTTGCTCATAAATGCTCAGTTTAATGTTGGTAATCAGTTTGTCCTTGCATACTTTTCCTTTCCGGCTAGAAAGAGATATCTTGCAATGTGCCTATTGAAATATTGACATCCAATTTTTGACAATCGTTTGGACATGATTGTATTGATATCTTTCATCAAACATTTGCAACATACACGGCCCTTATGTCAAACTTGATTGTAACCTTTGTCATGAAATACCATCTTATTCGATGGGAAACATTTCAGGACTATGGTTCAGCCCACTCAGCGATAGTCATTATTTGTAGGCCTATAGAATATCCAATATAATGGGCAAAACCTTAACTCTTCATCAGCGCAAAAACGAACGAGTTCTCAAATCAGACACTACGTATTGGTTTTGTCATTTATATTTAGTTTTATCTGACGAGTATAATCGTATCAAAGTTATTGTTTTGAGTCTTTTGTTGTCTAATATTATAGTTGTTTGTGTTTAATGAAGGGTATATGCAATGGACGATTTGTGTTTGTTTTAACTGATACCAGTTATTGCCTCGTCTAAGAAAAGAACACCAATAATCAATTCTTCAAACCAAACAATACCCAAAAATGTTTTTGAAAACCCACCACAATTAAGATTTATGCAAGCAAAGTAACACTAAAAGTGATTGAATATCATTAGTACTTCAATATATCTGACAATGAGAGATGTAATAACATTTTAACATCCATTTCTTGGTTGATTGGTCTATATATAATCTGACTCGTCGAACAACGCCGTGATATATATATATATATCTGTGTTTATGCCAGCTGTTATTGTTAAGTTGTCTAATCTACCATGTCTATGGGAAATATCTTGGTGTGTAATCAAGCAACTTCTTAGCGTTGAATACCAAACAAATGTGTTTTGTGCTTGTTCATATACACGAAGAGAAAATTAAATATTCGAAAACGTCTACGGCAGCAGCTTGGTAGAGGTCTTCAACTTCCTTTTTTAGACATTTAAATTTTCCTGAAAATTCTCTGATAATCCTAGCGGCATATCTGTCGCCCCAGCTCCATCCTAGACGAAACGAAAGAACATGCAAATTGTACCTCAAAATAGCTGTTTTTCAATTCCACGATAGCTTGCATTCAATCTATATTTAATGGAGTTGTGTATATACAACATGACGTAATTAGTTTTACAATGCATGGTTCCAAATAATCATGTATCATTATATGAAGTAGATTGTAGATGCCTTATCTTAGTAAAACGTGGTACAACTATATAGACATTCGAATTACTGCATAAATGAGGCTGCAAATAGTTGCTATGAACTTGGCTATTTCATGCCACATACCATCGGCAACGGATGTTAAATAGTAGTTTAGTTTGTAATCAGCACATCTATTGTGTGATCTTGATAAACTATCTTGTGTTGTTGTTTCATTACTCTACAAATAAGTTTGTATTCACACAAATATATTTTTTATGTTAATGTGCTTCAGATTTGAAGAAAGAGGTAACATGAAATTATTTTTTCTCGATGGCATAAAAAAGGAAAACCCCTGCTATTGGAATAGCATTTATCCAAATAAATCATTGTGTGCTCTTGGTTTGAACACCGATAACCTCTCCTGCTCTTTGCATAGAGTCGTTTAGGTAATGAGCGACACATATTTATTATTAGTTCAACTGATATAATATAAATCTGTTCGTCATATTTAATGTTAACGATTTAAACGTTTTCCTTGGTTGAGACAGTGCATTTATGAAATAAGTTATTGCTGCTTCAGTATATGATAACTTTTATGCCAAAACATAAAGTGGATTATACATTTTTATACATTTGGCTCAAGTAAATAAAAAGACGTTCATTACAAATTATGACACAATGGCAATTAAAAGTGTATTCATGGATAATTTACTCGCGATAGTGTTATCTATTCTACCCACACTAATAGGTAATATGTTAATGCATTTTCAAAATAAATTTTAGATGAATTCACTCCCGACTCGTAAATTCAGAATGTGCTCCCAACAGTGCGTCATTACTATCTGAGCTCATTTCCTTCCTTGATTATTGGGGTTGATTTCCGATATTTAATTCTCCATATTTTATTACATATAATAGTGTGTTTTACGTTTTAATATTTATTTACAGATGCTGATGATATATACACTTTAGAGGGTCAGCTATGTGTATTCCCTTTCAACTATGGTTCCGGTACATATTCACGCTGCGTCTACGTTCCGGGCAACTTTGCTGGACCTGTATGCGCCGTGGTACCAGATATCCCCTATTCATCACATGACCAACTATCCGAATGCAATATAACTACTTATGGTGGCACTGCTCCTGAAGGGTCACAGTGTGAATTCCCTTTTACAAGTAACAGTATCATGTTGGCATTAACACAGACTGGACCAGAATTTAGTCATTCATGGCGACACAATATATTCGGATATATTCATCTGTTACCATTACAGTTCCATTCGTGTTTTGAATACGAAACCTGCGAAATATGTGTCGTTCGGAGCAGTGTACGTGGATCAGTTCCCTTATGGGGATTCTGTAACAATGCAGTAACAGATGACGATGTCAGAAGAAGGTGCATATCAGGTAACTTAAATTTTTCCTTATATAATAAATAAGGTTCTCTTATGGAGACTTGATTCTACCGTGCCTTTACTAATGAAACTATATATCGACGTTTACTTGACGTTTGGTGAAAATATAATTTCGTAAATGTTAGGCTAAAAACACATGAAGTGTTTTGATCCAAATCATACTCCAAACACTGCTATTATTATTTGCTGGTAGAATCCATGGGTCAACAACTAGTATCAACAACAGCTGCAAGTCCCTTACTAAGCACCCTCGACAGCGCTAGCCCGTCATCGACTATTGAGGAAGATGCGATATTTACAAGTGTATCCATGAATGCAATGGTAGAGACAACAGCAGGTTATGCCAATACAACTTCACCTTCTACTGCTACTACTTCTACTACTATTCCTCCCGCTATTACAACAACTGCTACTTCTACATCGATACCATCAACTACTACTGCTACTACTGCTGAGTTTATACTACCGAGAAACGCCCTTCCCTGCTTCATTCTACCAAACTGGCTTAATCTAATTTTTGACGAGATAGTGTATCGAAATGATTCGCCGATGTACCTCGTATACCGATGCAAAACCGACTTTGAGTTTGATGACGGATATCAGAGACGCGCATCTCGATGTGTCAACGACTACTGGACTCCAAGAATACATGAATGTAGACGTAAGTAGTTCACAAGTTGAATAAGTAGACTATTCTTTAAAATTGATATAAAACTAAATGTATGTATATATGATCTCAGATAGGTAGTCTCAGTATTGTGATTGAAAGTGAGTAAATTTATGTGCTGTGTTAGACAAATTTTTTCTTGCATTTGACTGAATAAATATCACAGTGATTTAGTATAAGTATAAAAGACCCACTGAAGTACTTAACATAGTCACGAAATAACCGACTTTCCATAAAGGTGTTAAACCAGTTCATAAACACAAGAAAACAAAGAAGTAAAATACATTTTTGCATAAAAATTTGAAGGTGTATTGTTTAGCTTACAAGTTCTTTCTTATGTTTGTAGACATCCCCATCAAGAGATTTCAAGCAAGGCAACACACAAAAGAGGCTTCATCTGCAACACTCATTGGTTGTTTTTCAATCATCTTTGTCTGTTGCGAAGTTGGAATCGTGCTTCTTGTGGATTTACCAGCCTTTCGAATTGAGATTAAACGCCTAAGAAGGAATCTAATCCACGGAAGTCAACGTATGTCTAATAAGATGCAAAAGAAAGACAAGGGGTTCAAAACGAGTGATTACAAGAAACGGATGCGTACGCTCAAATTAAAGAAAACACAAAAGGTATTTGACAAAACAACAACATTTCAAATGACATTTAAAGCTATATCTTATTTACAGAAGTAAATGGTTTCGAAAGAAGAACATTAAAAGACATATAATTATAAAGAACTAAGCAATAATTCAAAAGATATGCAATTGCTCGGATAGAAATAATCATGTGTGAAATGTATCGTTTACATGTTGTTAATGCGTAATCAATTCGAAATAAGAATGATTTTAAACCAAAACAAATGCTTGTGATGTTTACCGATGTTCTCGGATTTTCTCTTTTTACTTCATGTGTGAAATGTATTGTTTACATGTTGTTAATGCGTAATCAATTCGAAATAAGAATGATTCTAAACCAAAACAAATGCTTGTGATGTTTACCGATGTTCTCAGATTTTCTCTTTTTACTACAATGCAACCAGTGCAAAGCAATAAATGGTGTATTTATAATATAACAGTTCTTTGTAAACGTGTTAATGATATAATTTTAAATAAAAAAGGTCTAATCGGTTTAACTATGGGTACTATAAATCATTTAAAAGTGTTTTTGAATATTTGAAATGTTGTAATACAAGTTTTAACTGAATCAAGTATTTTCTTTGCTATATCTTATTTGCTGGTATTGCTATGATGATATGCGAGTATGATTTCAATTTACAGTTTTTTATGTTGTTATGTTTTATATTAATGTCAGTATGTGTTTTGATAGATTCTTTGTTGTTTCCGTGTATTTTTATGTCTTCTGGAATAATAAATGTTATAAAACTCATTTTTAAAACATCCAATTTTCATGATTATTGATATACATAAACCAAAAACATAATAAGAAAGCATACATCACCTAACAAAAGGAAGCGGTCTTATATACAACATCAATAAACATTTATAATTAGTTATATTATTACAATTATAAAAAAAACGAAGGCATTTTGGTAATTTGCACGTATGTGCTTAGCTAAATCAATAACCCGTCTGTTTAAGACAAAAAATCGTCGAGCAAAAACTTATATATTTCATCCTAAAGATGTTAGTTTGTTTGCCTTGTTCTTGTATGTAATTTATGCATTAATTTAATCTTACTCACATTACCTAATCATATTTTAGCAATATGTTGCAAAACAGTTGTTGACACATATAGGAAAACAATATCAAATGTAATTTAAATGGAACAATTGACAAATATGGTAAATATACCTAGATACTCAACATATATTTATATTGGAACACTGTCGCTCAGAGCATATTTTTATAAACACAAAAAAAAACATGTCGCAGCATCTTTCAGTCAATATGGTCTTTGCTGCAAAGGTCACAAATATTCTATAGCACACATAAGTAGCCATGACTCGTTTAACATACCAAATCCAACACATCATACAGGCGGATGTTTATTGATGAATAATTAAATATAAAAAGTACGTGTTCAGTCTTTCACATTGTTTAAAGCTATAGGGATATGATGTTATGGCAAGCTCTCTGCTATATCCATTAATATACGCTATGTATCATTTTCAGTTTGACACAGCCAAATATGCATCATATAGTATAATATATCTATTCTAACAGATGAGATTTTAAACGCATATGACTTTTTAAATGCTGAAACTGATAATTTCTCATTTGCTAATGTGATATTGATATAATACCCTCTTGGAATACAATAAAATCAAATATTGGTTAACGTTTATTGTTTGGAAATTATTACCTTTATATCCTTTTTTAACTGAAAGGGCAAAATGTAGGCTGGGTTCAGAAACTGGAAAAACCTGGTTTTATTGTTTGTTTATTCTATGACGGAGATCGACATTAGATACCGTGTGAAAAAGACATATTTAAAAATATCATTGATTCCCTTTGTTTACAAAGCGAAATTATTCCTGACATTATTAAGTGTAGTTTGAACTTTTAGTTATATGTACGTTTTTGAAATTGTTTAAGCAGCCAACACATATCCTAACACAAAAGTAATATGGTTGACAGATAGGAAAGTGTTTTTTATTCATCTCACTTTTCCTATCTACACTAGTTGTAAACTGTATTGCAGCAAAGTGTGTTCACGAAAATCAGGAATAAAACATAAAACATAACATAAATAATATCACAAATAAATAACAATTGTATATGTCATGTCTCGATTTCGCACCATTAATGGTATTTGAATACGGTGACTTTGTTTGCATTATTGAAATTGACTCATCCAATCTAACCTAACCTTTAAAGCATATCTAAAGAGCAATACTCTTAAATGCCCCTGTTATGAGAATACGTTTTTGTTTGGCTATGTACGACTTCTTTATAGCATGGTGTTGATATCATTACAATTTTGTCAAATATTTTGCGTTGGGGAAAATCATTACAGCGTTCTTCATAAAATGTAATAGTCTTACCCGGGACTACGTAGTCAACGTCAAAATCAGTCTTATTTCAAAAACGGATTGGTAATGCCTTATTATCTGGCCTCGTATGACACATTAAACATCTATATGATGTAGAAAATATACAAGGACCACCTCATAAGATATATGCTGTCTCAATATATTTGATAGTTTTGATATATTTGTTTTATCCCGATGGCGCGATAAGATTTATTGCCTAGCTGATGGAAACCGTGGAGCTCTTAGAAAAATGATTTACCATGGGTGTAGAGACAAGATGTAGGCTGATATTTTACTCTCGAATCCGTCTTTGAACTTATATCACTAAACGATGACTAAATTCAATATGAAAAACTATTTTGCACACTTTGTTTTACATAGAAGCTGACTATTCCGTTAAATATTGTTGCATATTAATATAATTGATTATTAATGTTTTCAAGATGGATCACTCTTCGGGCGGCTGTATATTAGGTTATCAATTTAAAAATAACTTATGCTTATAACAAAACTATATATATATGAACAAATTATTCTATATATTCCAGCCCATATACAATTGTATACGTGAATGTAACAAAATAGCAAAAATGTTTAATTCAACGTTTTTGTCTTTAACGCTTTGTTTGTGACAATGAAATTGTATTCTTTATATTTGGAAATCTTGAGCATGTTAAACAATCTTGAGCATGTTATTCTTTACAAATATCACATATTACACAATGGAGATACATAAAATTAGGCTTGCAAACTGAATTTGTTAATCACATTTCATTTAATTTATATGTATTATTCATTCCTTCACAACGTATATTTAATTCCATTGCTATTCAAAAGCAACGTTATACAATTGAAGAGTGCATTATGTTCTGATCAAGTAGCCACACTAAGATAGAAATAAACATTTTATCTAAGACTGTTTGGTCCGTGTACTCACTGAACATTATAGATATGTGTTTTTATTAATATTAATGTTAGATTCGTTTCTCAATAATGTTATAGTTTTGATGGACTTGCTGCTTTGAATTACAACAAATGTGTTGATAGATGTGTATTCGATGGACCCCAATGATTATGAAAATGTTAATGTAATTTCATCATCAGACTATTGATTGGTATTCCTCAAATTCTCAGACAAATTAAAATGTGATGGGAATATACATAAATATTTCTTTCTCCATTAATGAATAGTTATCACAATATTTCGGTTCAAATACAATTATGTATCACACAGACACACGGGTAAATTAATATCTTACTGCAATTCATCAGAGCAAGTAACACAGCACTTTTGTTTACATTGCCCTTTGCGTAGGTGCTGTAAGTGAAGCCTGCCTTAATGAATATTAAAGTGGCTTTTCATTTGATAACTGATTATTGTCGCATGCCTTCTCAATAAAAAAGGAAGACTCAAAATGAGTTTTAAATATCGATGAAATATTAATTGATGTTTGTTGTTCTAAATGATCCGAGATCAGTTATATATTTTGTAGGATCATATATCTCCACATAAATGAATTGTATATGTGTGTTTGTGTGTGAATGCATTCCATTCTAGTAGCATCAGATCAAAACGTGTATAAGTGGAACATTACATCCCATTGTCCAATATGCCATACGACATTTTAAGGTTTTAAGGAAGTTAAAAAGGCGTTAATCTTCGTATGCTGTGTTATAAATCAGAATTCAACATTGATGATATTTTCAGAAACATCCCAGCAATAGTGTCGATATAAATATAAAAATATTGAAACAACGTTCGCTTTCTTCATATGCAATCAAGTGATAACTTTAATTCAACTTCAATTGTTTGTGAAAATAAAACAAAAAAAGGCAAAAAATGACTTACCATCAGCTTGAAGCGCAAAGAAAGATAAACCGTGCACGAATATGCACCAATATAAACGATATAACATATGACTCATGAACAATAGTATGTGATGATATCCAACAAATTTGATTAGCACAGACTGTGAGATCAGTGTTAGACTAAAACATAAAAACGTGGCATTGATATTCAAGTGACTAACGATATAATATGATAATGGTCAAATATGTAAATGTGAAATTAAATCACGAGAACTTATTTCACGTATTGAAATTATAAGAACACCGAAAAAAGTATCAAGCGAGGTCAGATATATGTTTATCATGCGCTACAACGATAAGTGAAAACTGTGCAAAAATTGAAGAGCTGGAAGCACAGCATAAAACGAGAGAATATACCAAAAAGTGAAAGAAGTCACCGGGACAGACAGAAGACGAATGAAAACAGCTGCATCTCGAGCAAAGAAGGAAGGGTATTATTCGACCAACAGGAAATCCAAGACCGATGGAAAGAGTACATAGAAGAACTGTTCGCAGATGATAGAGGAGAGATTCCGCAAATGGATAACAAAGATGGCCCCGTTATACTCAAAGAAGAAGTCAGAAAGGCCATAAATTCCTTACGACCTGGTAAGGCCCCTGGAGACGATGAAATATGGACTGAAATGCGGCAAGCTTTAAATGAAATAGGCATAGACAAAATCACAAATCTATGTAATAAGATCTACGATAGCGGGTATATTTCAGAAGACATGGAAAAGTCAAAATTCATCCCTTTACCCAAGAAACCAAAAGCCGTGAATTGTACCGACTTTCGAACCATTAGCCTAATGAGTCACGTTACAGAAATTCTACTGTAAATCATATTGTACCGTAACAGCGCAGCCATTGACCGTGAAGTTGGTGAAAATCAGAGTTGATTCAGAAAATGGAAAGGGTACACGAGAAGGAATATTCAATCTGAGAACGATAAACGAGAGATATCTAGAGAAGCAGAAAAATGTATATATAAGCTTTATAGACTACGAAAAGGCGTTTGACAGAGTTAACCATGAAAAGCTGATATAAAAACTGAAACTAGCTGGAGTGGATGGAAAGGACGTACGAATTAAAGCCAGGCTCTACTGGGAACAGGCTGCAGTAGTGCGAACCGACCAAGGGAACTCAGAAGGTATCGAAATCCGTAGGGGCACGAGGCAGGGTTGTGTGTTATCACCATACCTTTTCAATCTATTCACAGAGCTTATATTTAGAGCTATAGAGAGTGAAAGTGAGGGAGTTTCAGTCGGAGGTAGAACAATAAGCAATTTGAGGTACGCAGACGACACAGCGATAACAGCAAAAAACGAGAATAAGCTACAAATACTGGCCGAAAGGGTAAATCAAGAGGGGAAGGATTTCGGCATGAAGATGAACATAAAAAGACAAAGACCATGGTAATAAGCAGAAAAAAGCAAAATACCCAAAGTTAAAATCCATTTAGATGGCCAAGAGGGTGAACAAGTCAGCAAATTTGTGTATTCGGGCGAGTTGATTACTGAAAACGGAAAGAGTGAAGTGGATCCACAGAAGAATAGAAGTCGCGAGAAAGTCATTCAGCAAATTCCGAACGATAATGATGAATCCTAAGATCTCTATACCAGCAAGACTAAGATTCATCAAATGCTATGTCTGGTCAACATTGCTGTATGGAGTCGAGACGTGGACCATTAGCAAAATGTCACAGCAGCGCCTGGAAGCATTCGAAATGTGGACGCTGAGGCGCATGATGCGAATTAGCTGGACAAGACACATCACAAACGAGGAAGTGATTCGTATCGCAGGTACCAAAAGGTCGTCTTCGAAACGGTTAAGAAGAAAAAAACCGTCATTTTTTGGGCATGGCATGCGACATGACTCCCTTCAAAGAGATCTACTTGAGGACATGGTCGAGGGCAAGCGCGGAAGAGGGAGGCCAAAACTGCACTGGAGTGACAACATCACCCAATGGACCGGCCTCACCTTCGAGAAGGCCAAGCGTACTGCCCAAGACCGAAAGAGATGGAGGTTCGTGACCGGCAACGTTAATCGGCACGCCACTTGGTAAGGTAAGGTACAACGATCTAACTAAATGCTTACCATATTAAGCATTTAATATAGCATTTAATAGAGTCCAATATAGCCATATAAACATAAACGACCACAATGCAAAATAATGTTAGATAAGTTTATGCTTACATCAGCATGATAGTGTGTTTGCTCACACTATTTGACACCACGGATCAACAATAGCCACATATGAGCCATCATTCCCGCTATATGACATCTAAACTATATAACATCTAAACTATATCATGGTATCAGATAAGGGATAGGGATGTTGTGATTAATATGAGTTCATGAAACCTCATGTGAGCCTCACACTGTCATGTAATGACAACCGGTACAATTATTGTGTAAAGTGGGTTATCTTAACGATTAAGCCTACAGAACAGTATTTATCATTTTTGTTTAAGAACACAAGAAAGAACAATGTATAGTCTGATATATGATGATGATGCTGCTGATCAAATTATGAATAATTTAAAACACGAATATGTCTATCCCATTACACAGCCATGCAGAATGATCAAGCAATGCAGACCTCCAGGCAGAAACGTCAAACAAGTTACATTTTAATATTCATGATTTTTTTCTGACGCGATACTTTGAACAGAAAAGGATTTTTAGCAAATATTTATTAATCATATTCATTAATGTATTAATAAAATTAATTAATATATTAATTTATATAACCAAAAAAGCACCAATTTAAAATACGAAAGTGGCAAAAAGGTTATCAGACATCTGAAACGTAAACAATTAATCATGAAATATAT